>CM066253.1:3986964-4266982 GCA_033675135.1 Frankliniella intonsa
GCGGATGGACTGTACCGTTGCACTTTCCTATGCCGAGCGGGCCTACCTTCCCGGGCGCCTGTGGGGTGGACCGTCCCGTCGCTCTTGCCTGTGCCGCGGGCTTGCCTACCCAGGCAGGCGCCTGTGGGGTGGACCGTCCCGTCGCTCTTGCCTGTGCCGCGGGCTTGCCTACCCAGGCGGGCGCCTGTGGGGTGGACCGTCCCGTCGCTCTTGCCTGTGCCGCGGGCTTGCCTACCCAGGCGGGCGCCTGTGGGGTGGACCGTCCCGTCGCTCTTGCCTGTGCCGCGGGCTTGCCTACCCAGGCAGGCGCCTGTGGGGTGGACCGTCCCGTCGCTCTTGCCTGTGCCGCGGGCTTGCCTACCCAGGCAGGCGCCTGTGTGGACCGCCCCGTCGCTCTTGCCTGTGCCGCGGGCTTGCCTACCCAGGCGGGCGCCTGTGGGGTGGACCGTCCCGTCGCTCTTGCCTGTGCCGCGGGCTTGCCTACCCAGGCGGGCGCCTGTGGGGTGGACCGTCCCGTCGCTCTTGCCTGTGCCGCGGGCTTGCCTACCCAGGCGGGCGCCTGTGGGGTGGACCGTCCCGTCGCTCTTGCCTGTGCCGCGGGCTTGCCTACCCAGGCGGGCGCCTACCCCGCCGCTTCGGGTTTGCTGCGGGTGGCGCTCATCGCACTGCGCCTTAATGTTTTTATGCCCAAAGCTGTGAAGTCGTTGCGAGTGGCCGGGGCGGGGCGCAGTTAGGCCCCGGCTCTAGCCGCAGAGAGGAGAGGAGGTGGGGAGGAGAGGGGCTGGTTGTCCCGCCGTTCTCTCTCGCCTCGCCCGCCCGGGCCACCTGGCCTCAGGTATCTCATTATAGCATAGTTACCTGGCCCGACGTGGGGAGGAAAGACGAATTGCCATGCAGGACCCCGGCTATATATTGCAAAATGGAAACAACATGGGAGGGAGCAAAATTGCAACATTGTGTTTGGGTAGTTTGTGAAGAAGAGCTCTGTGTATCCCGTAACGCGCAAAGTTTCCATTGGACATTTACTTTGAAATTGCGCAACGCTCTCCAGCATAAGGCCTAGCTTTAGATTAGATATTTAAAACTGAACCTATTAGGATATTCACTTGGTGAACTAAACATTATCATTGAAAACCGCATGCCTTTTTTAAAAACATTTTAGTGGATCAAACCAATATTGTGTGTCTCACCTTCATACTCGCACAAATGCTTATCTCGTCGTCTTTGCAATTCAAGAGACAATCTTCTCCTCCATCGGGCCCGGCGCACCTTTGACGCTCTCTCTCCCCATCCCCTCCCCGGCTCTGCGCTGTCCCCTGCATGCCGCCCTGCGAGGCAGTCCTGCATGGGAAGGTTTTACATTTAGTCTGCCGCCCCGCGCCACACCGCACATCCAATCCCATTTGATACGCTGCCGCGGCGCTGCGCTGCGCGGCTCCCGCGCGGCTGCCGCTGCCACCGCAGCTCTGCCAAGCCGGGGCCGCGGGAAAAGAAGGGCGCTGCGGATGTAGCCGCGAGGGGCGGGGCGGGGCGGGGCGGGGCGGGGCGGGGCGGGGCGGGCGATCGCGTGGGCGCTAGCAGCGCTAGTGGGGCCGAGCCGAGCTGTGGAAACCAATATCTTTCGCGCGCCGGGAGAGCCTGGCTGCCAGTTCGCCGAGGCCTCGGAGGTGCACGCTCAGTAAATTTCCATCTGGCAGGCGTCGGGCAGTGGAAGCCTGGCCAGGCCCGTCCGGGCCGGGCCGCCCTACCCCGTTGTCCGGCCCGGCGCGCCTCGCCTCCTGCCTGCCAGCCTGCCTGCAGGGCTGCCGGGCTCAGCCCCCGCCGCCGCTGCGCCCTTTCGATCCACTCGACAGACGACTGCCTGGGCCAGGGGGCCTGGCTAGTCATTTGCAACTCTACCGTAAACGTGATTTATTTCTGCACCTTATTCTGTTCTTTGAATGCAGTGTACGGCAGGTGTAACATTCACGTGACATGCGTCTACAAAGCCGAAAGTCAAACAGAATATTGCCGACCATAGTATGCTTTTTCGGTCTTACTTGTTCTGCTATGCTCAAGACCCCAAACTGTTATGAAAATGAGCATGAAAGTGGGTAAGGGCAAGAGAGATAATAAGAGAGACTTGGGGGGAGGAACTCAAAGAGCAGCCAGTGATGGGGCCAATTAGGGTTTGGGCTTGATAAGGTCGCAATGACAACGGAAAAAAAGAAAGAAATAAAGGTAAAAGTGGAGAGGAAAGGGAATATTTTGGCTACAAAAAAATTAAAAGAGGGGGAGGCAGAAAAGTCACACCCCAAGCGTACAAACGTCTCACCTTGACTAGGCCTCTGGCACTTTCATTGTTCCCCTTTTATTTGCTGTATTTGATTTTTGAAATTCAAATGAGGAACTCCTCTAAATAGAGAAAGTCACAATTTTAAAAATATACACAGTTTAGATTGTATCACTTGAAATAAAATGCCCTGAAATGTTCCCCGAACGGTTTAGAGTGTACTACCTCTGAAAGAAATGCAAGGCGTGTCCGGCTCTGGCCAAGTAGGTTCATCTGGAGGTATTCCAAAGGACTCCCCTGCGACGCTAAGCCCGACCTTTTTCAGACCCTCCGCTCGCTCCGATCCCCTCGGCCGGGCCGGGCCGGGCCGGGCCGGGCCCCACCGCGCCGCCCTGCGCCGCCCTGGCCGTGCTGCTGACCCCTGGCCTCGCCGCTGACCCCCTTTGCGTGCCTAACAAACCCCATGGCTGCCCCGCCTCCTGTATCGAGGAAGCGCGCAGTCTTAATGAGGTAAGCAAAGCGGAGGAGGCTGCGAGGCGAGGCGGGGCGGGCTGGGGTGGGGTGGGGTGGGGTGGGGTGGGGCGGGGTGGGGCGCTGAGCCCGAGGGAGCTCGGCCGAGGCGGAGGAGAGAGGCGGAGCGGCTGTAGGCCCGGCCAGGCCCGGCCATGGGACGAGACAGGTCCGCGGGCGGGACCGGGCGGGACGGGGCGGCGCAAGGCCTTTGGACGACTTCCAACCCCCTGGTCCTGCTCCTTCTCCTCAGGAGGCGTTGCGCCCACCACCCCGCCGCGCCGGTTATCACACCCTCTGGACGAGAGAAGGATTCGCAGGCGTCCCACCCTTGCGGGGTCTTACCCGCACCAGGTGAAAATAGGGCAACTGCTCCAAGAACGTTTTACCAGCACGGTACGGCCCTTGCACATTCCCGTCTTTTCCCTCTAAGAGAGGAAAAAAAATATACACAAAATAATTGTTTGCGCGGCGCGCACTGGTTTTTCCGTAATGGGCAGGCTGCCGATACCGCGTCAGGCTGGGGCGCAGGAGCCCTGTGACTTGTATCTGCTGCGGAGCCGTCAATAAGTTCATCGCCCACGTCTGCTCGCGTCAGCAGCAGCACGCGGCTGGCTCAGCAAAAATACCGTGCTCCTTTCGGAAAGTATTCGCGATGCTTGGAAGTGAGGGTGGGAAAGGCCTTTGGTATTGGGCGGTGTAGCAGGGAGAGGGGTGGGGGTAGTAGTGGCATTCCGGAGAATTCTTACGGCGAAGTGTCAAAGTCCGGGTGGCTAATAAGTTTGAGGGTCGTGTGCGTCAGAGCCCGCCCACGCCCTTTGCTTTGACCGTTTTCGCGCTCAAATTGGTCATCAGGAAACGGGGGCAGGGCGCGCGGGGCGTGGGGGTTGGGGGTGGGGAGGGGTGTCGCGAAGGGCGTGGGGAGCGGGCTCTGGGGGCGGCGGCAGTCGGTCGAATTGTACATAAAAGAGAGCCGGGGCTGCGGGATGCGGTTCGTGTCAAACGGCCGGCGGTTAAGTCGATCTGTTCGGCAGCCCCCCGCCCCCGCCCACCCTGCGCCATGAGGCGGGCGCGCGCGCGCGCGCGTCTTTAAAGCGCGAAGAGCAGCCGACTGATTTGAATTGAAAATTGCCCCGGCCGGCCGCGGCGCCGGGGGCAGGCTTGCGCCGCTCCACGCCGCTCCGCGCCACTTTCAGTGGTGAATAAACTCCTGTCCCATCGCCATTAAAGGTCCGTGCAAAGGCCAGAGGCGTGGCCCGGCGCGGCCCGCGCGCGCAACACTCGTAGCTCTTCCTAAATGACTGAAATAATTAACATTTATTTTAACTTTAATCGCCCGGGCCCGGGGCCCCTTACAAATCCTCATTAAGCGCTTGTTATTACCTTCAGGTGCTAATGCAAGGCTTTCGGCCGGCCATCGAGCTGCAGGCGAGCCCCCCCCCCTCCCGCCGCGCTCTTTGGGGTGGGCTGCAGGGGTGCACGAGTGCTCAGCACGGCCTGTAATCCTGCCGCTAACGGGCGTCAGGGTGGTAGTACGTCGTCTGTATGATTTTCCCCTCGCGTGAAGAGCGCAGTACCGTGCCAAAAATGACGCCAGTGGGAGCGCACGACACGTCCATAATGGCTCCCCAGGACCGTGTCCTAGCTGTGTGGCGACCGAGTAGTAAGCGGCTCTGCATTTTTTTCTCCCGCAATGCAGGGAATCAGAGCAAATCAAGTAAATTTCCCGCCCCCTTTCCATCGAAATTTCGGGTCGTTTCCCCTCGGCGGCGACGCCCCACCCGCAGGACGCCCTCCGGTGAGGGACGCGACGACGGCCGTTGAGTACACGCGACAACGTACTGCTGCCGAGGGTGGCGAGAGTGGGGGCGGAGACGAGGCGGTTAGGTGGCGCTCCCGAGATTCGTAATCTTCATGAGCCCCGAAAGCGTACATGCACCCTCCTTAATGGAATCCTCGTCTTGGTGGGGAGGAGGGGCGCAGGGCAGGGCAGGGCGCGGGGCGTGGCAGCGCGCCGTGCGGTGCAGGCGGGGCGCGGGGCGCGGCGGGGCGTGGAGGGCTACGTTGTGCGGTTCACAGTGGACGCGCCGTTCAAGTCTTTCTTTGCTCTTCCCTCTCCTCTTGGTGGCGGAGCAGTGCCTCGGGCGGGAGCGGCAGCAGCAGCAGCGGCAGCAGCGGCGGGGGCGACATTCTTTCCCTATTCGCCGGCGGGCGCGGCGCGGCGTGGCGCACCGTGGCTCGGTGGGGCAATTCTCCGTGCTTCCATTTCCAAAGCGCAGGGGAGCGGGCAGGGCTCCTCGCCCCTGGGCCGCCCCGCCCCGCCCCGCCGCACCCCGCCCCGCCCCGCCGCACCCCGCCACGCCCCGCCACGCGCTTTCTTTCGTCGCGCGCTGTGCACCCCCCCCCCCCCAGCCCATTCATTATTTGCACGTTCCATCTCGCGTCCCCTTCCTGCTTGTTTGCAGAATTTGCATACAGCAGCGCGCCGCCTGTGTTTCTTCTTCTGCTCGCCGAGATTTCGACCTCTGGGGGCCGAGGCCGCGCCAGGCGGGCACGCGGGGAGGGGGCGGGGCGAGGCGTGGGCGCGGAGCGGGCGTGTGCTGATCTAGCTGATCTCTGAAGCGGCCGGAGGGGGGGGGGGGCTATACCTTACCTTTTGCCTGAGTTGAGACGGATCTTTAGCCTGGACTGCCTACCTAGCGGGCGGTTTGTGAATGGCCCGAGAGCGGGGCTAGGAGCTCTATCAGTCGTGGAGCGGACGCGGACAGCCCGGAGTGCGTGACGTCGCCTCTGGCCCCGCGGCCCCCGCGCCCCGCCGCGACAAGCCATCCATTGAGCAACAGGTGAGCCGTGTCGCGGCCCGGCCAGCCCCGCCCCGCCCCGCCCGGCCCCTGGCTCTCGATTTCGTTCATTATGTGTGTATTATCGAGATAAAAAAAGGCGGGGGTACAACGTGTGTTGTCGCGTGGGGGGAGGGGGTGGGTGGAGGGCGAGGTGAGACACACATAAAGCGGACGGGTGGGCAGGTCCCGTAACGGAAAGGCCACGCTTTGGATTCCGAGAAGAGACCTGCCGACGCTAAACGTGCATTGTGTCCGCCTCGCCTCGCCCCGCCCCGCCCCGCCCCGCCCGGTCCGCTGCGCCGCCTGATGACCCGACTGATCGGCGCCACTTTGAGACCTTTTGTCGACAACATTATTGGGCGGAGCGTGACGCACGGTGTTATGGCGCTCCATTATTCATCTGGCTCGCTCATTATTAGTTTGCAAACTTTGGCGAGCGCGCTGCTGCACGGTGGCGCTCCGCTGGGCGGGCTTGGCCGAGCCGGGCCGGGCCGGCCAGGAGGAGCAGTGCCCCGTGGGGCCCGCCCCGCCAACCCGCCCCGCATGGGGGCTTGCGGGCGTAGTAGAGATGGTGAAATAAAGCATGGCTTTCGATGAACATGCTGTTAAGATTACGAACTACTTTCCCAGATTACCAGGGTGGGTACACAAGATTGCCCTCCTCTCGATCTTGCATGCCTGTGTTTCGATTTGTACGATGATGCTCCTGGATTTTCACATAGCTACGGTTAACTTTACCCGCTTAACTTGTGTGCAGTCAGAAGACGTCCAAGATTTTTTCCCCTGTTTGTATGTCTGTGGGTGAGCGTGCGTGCGCGCTTAACAAAGCTAACGCAGCCATATAGTGAGGGGAGGCGAAGTGCCAAGGGGGAAACCAGCAGCGGAGAAAAGTATTTGGTGCCAAACAAGGCAGTCAGCCGCACTCGCAGCTCCACCTCACCGCCAGGCCCGCGCCGCACCCCTCTGCCCCCCCCCCCCCCCCCACTCCGCACCCATCACTCCTCTTTTCCCTCGTTTGAAAGTTTTACCCCTGAAAATTTTGTGTTATTGTGCTTTTTTCCTGTTGCGTTTCGTTTTTAGATTGGATTGCTTCAGGGGGTGTCGGGGGTGGGGGGGAGGTAGGTAATAAGCGGAATGGCATGCCTTATCCATCCTGCTCGTGACAAGGGTGTGGTGCGGGCCGGGCAGGGCAGGGTCGGGCGCGGCGCGGAGTCGCCATGGCAACATGTAGGTCACGGCACGCCGCGCCCCGCCCCGCTACGCCCCGCCACGCTGCACGGCACCGCGCACGCCGCACGCCGCCATTAGGACAGATCTTTCACGTGCAGATACAGATAGCGGCTAGGTGCCTAATGACATCCACTCCCCTCCACCCCCTCCGCCGCGCCCGAGCCCTACCCGCCCTTCCAAACGTCTCTCTCACGCACGCAATATCACACACACACACGCACGCGCGCGACAGCATGGGCGTAATATCGTGACACGGAACTGCTCACTGCACTTTGCACTGACAAGCGCAGCTTGAATCGATTGTTTTCTGCTTTCCGCAAATTTCTTTTTCTAATTTTTTATTTTTTTTTCCCGTGGACAAATTTGCTTGTATGCGTATACTATTGTTCCATTCTCTTGACATAGGTTGGCACCACTGGCAAGTCAGTGCGCGTTCATTGGCCAAGAGTTGGTTCGTTTGCAGCAAGTAGTCCGACTTCTCAGGCTGCCTTCTGCTCCGGCCCTGCTCCGCTGCGCGCGCGCGCGCGTTTGTGTGTGTGCTGGAACGGCGTTGCGTGGTGCATGCGTTGACCCACATAACAGTCGATGCGCGCTATACATCATGGTGCCGCGCCCCACCCCGCCACGCCACGCCCCGCCCCGCCCCGCCACGCCACGCCCCGCCACGCCCCGCTCCGCTACGCCACGCCCGGCCACGCTTGGGTCCACACGCTGCGTTTCACGCAGAAACGCCGCTGCTTTTCCCCTCAAGCATGCGGCAGGCGGCAGCTCATCGACTCCTCCCTTTTCTGCTTTACATTCTTCACGCTGCCTCTCCCCTTCCCACGTTTTTTTTTATATATATTTTTTTTTTGCGCACACGCGTTTATTTTTCCCCTACCGTTTTTTAAATTCTTTTCTTTTTGGCACTCCGCATAGTAATTTACTTTGCTTTGCTTGCGGTTGGTATATATACTTGTAGCATGGTATTGGGAATAGTGTCAAACTCAGTGCTTAAAATTTGATCAAGGAAGCCTCATTATTTGTATAACAATAACACATCATCACGTCTTTCACATCATCACGTATTTCGACTGATTCCTCGCACACCTCTAGATCGTCAAGCACAGAGGGAGCGTCGCACATGAGCGACGGAATTCCTTTGGTGAGGCTTTCTGCAATTGAACGCTGGGTCTCGGAGTGCAAGAGGGAAGGGGGCGGGTTTCTAATTAATTTAATGCGAATGCTGCGGCAGCCAGCCTCCCGCCGCTGCTGGGGTAGCGTGGGGTGGCGTGGGGTGGCGTCGGCTGGGGCACCAGAGGCACGCCAAGTTCCCACCTCGTGTGTGATCACCACTCCACGCCCCATTGTGAGGCGTGGCGTGGCGACGCGGCGGCGGCCCGGCCCGCAGCTACACCTGGGTACTGATGCTCTGCTACCCCGCTCTCTCCCACCTCTCCCCGCCTCACCATCTCTCTCTCTCTCTCTCTCTCTCTCTCTCTCTCTCTCTCTCTCTCTCTCTCTCTCTCTCTCTCTCTCTCTCTCTGTCGGCCCCTGTGCGGTGCCGGTAGGCCCGGTGCGCGCTCCTCGCACTCGAGCACGCAGCGTTATTGAAATCCAAGTTTTGATGAGAAAGTTGCGTTCGCAAGCGGCGGCAGCGACGCGCGGCGCCGGGCCGGAGCGGAGCAGCGCTGTCTTGGGGGAGCAGGACGGCGCCACGCTGCGGCGGGGAGGGACGGGGGAAGAACAAGGAGTGGTGTCGCCGTGGGACGCTCCTGGAGGTCTTGCGATGCACATACGCGAACCTGTGTCCTACTTTCCGCACTCCCATGAAGTCATCATCTCAAAAACTCTGCATTTTTTTTGCCTCTGTGCCTCTTTCTTCACCTGAACTTCCCCGTCTCTCTCTGTCTTTCTTGCGCGCTCGAGCCCAAAACAGGCGCACCATGCACACACTATAGGGCCTTTGCGTCGTAAGAGAGGCGTTAGCCAGTGGGACCAAAGCGCCATGCTCTTTCCTATTGCCAGAGGGAAAAAAAGACGGAGAAATATTACGTTGTGGTCGGTGGCGCCCGCCTCGGGTTGTGTGTGTGTGTGTGTGTGTGTGTGTGAGAGAGAGAGAGAGAGAGAGAGAGAGAGAGAGAGAGAGAGAGAGAGAGAGAGAGAGAGAGAGAGAGCAGTATGTGTGTGTATGTTTGTGTGAGAAGCGATATCGTGCGTGACTCTGTGCACTTGGTAAGGGCTGGGGGGTGGGGGGTGGTGTGATGTGGGTGTAAGGTCTTAATGTTGCAAAAAAATGTGTGAGGGGTGGGGAGCGCTGCAGGTTCAATCGTCAGGCGGCTGGTGGACGGAAGACCAGATGTGTTGCGAATTCGTCAGAGAGAGATAGGAATGGGAAGAAATGAAGGCCGGTTGGTGTGTCCGTTTATTTCCCCTTCTATTTTTCAACTCCCCTTGCCCCCCAGGGAAAAGCCAGTGATTTCCTCTCATGCAAATGCCAAGCCATGAGCCAGAGCAAGCTGCTGTGGTGTGATTCAGAAATTATCACACCAGTCGTTATCTTCATCTGTTTTCCGTTGCCCACTAGATTTGTTGCAGCGCGAGCGAAAAGGCTGTTCTGTAAAACAGGGCATGCCTGTCAGCCTTGCTATGATGTATTTTTCAAATTGCTCTTTAGGGTGCACGGTGTAGGCGCTTACTCTCACCTTTCGTGATTTAAAAATGCTATTTTTAGTTGTTTATTTGTTTATTAGTTTTGAAATATGTGTAGTTATCCAGACAGACCTCTTAAATGCATATCACGTTGCATTTAGCTTGTGGGAAAGTGGGGGGATTATAATTCTGTGTATCAGCAGCGGAAATGACCCAGCATTTTGAGGCCGATTTAAATTGCAGAGAGAGGCATTATGCCACCTTGTCTCGCCAGGTCTCAGTCCTTGTTCGCATTCCGTTCCCATCTCTCTCTCTCTCCTCGTCTCTCTTATTCTACCGGCCTCTCCGCTACCCGTGGCCTAGCAGCGTCAGTCTTGCTCAAATCATTCCAGCCACCGCTCTGGGCTTTAAGGAAGCATTGAACCCCTCCTGACCATGCGCCCCGCCCGCCTCGCCCTTCCCCGTCCCTAGCTCGCCGGCTGGCTCGCGCGCCGTCTTTTTCGACGTTCATTTACATAGACCGGCGAGTTTATTCGTGTAATTTACGACAAGCGCGTCTATTGTTCATTCTCTAGGCAGGTTCTTCTTTGTATGCAAAATGTTGCCGTAAATTACGATCTCGACGCCTCGCCCATTCGTCCATTATGCGCGGTGATGGCTGTTATTGCTCGGGCTTTTCAGCGCGGTGTTGTGTTGTTGCGCGGAGTTATGCGGTTTCGAGTCCCATTTTATATACTTTTGCCGGTGTACTCTGTCGTAACGATAGTGGACGCGAGCTAGGTCACGTGTAGCAGGCGCACGTGAGGGAAGAAAACAATATCGCGATGAGACTAAATCACGACGTATAGCTCCGTACCGGACTTAACGGGGTCAGTGGTGCAATCTAGCGCGCACCGCCGGACTCCTACTTTTCTATTTCCCGGTAGGCCGTTGCTGGCCTGCGATTGCCTCCATGCTACACCGGTGTACGCTGAAGCCTGACGTGTGCGTGTTTTGTGTTTCAGTGCGGCCGCTGTCAGTGACGTTGCTCGGTGACAACCGGCCGTTTAGCGCGGAGAAGACCTACGAGGTGTCCTGTGAGGTGCTGGGCGCGCGCCCCGTGCCGCAGATCACGTGGTGGAAGGGCAATACTCAGCTCCAAAACGCCAAGGAAGTGGTGAGTACCATTATTCAGCTTGTGTTCCGCTGTATTTTTATTACTATTGAAAAAAAATCGTTTGCTCGTCGAAGGGTAGATTGAAGCATATTTGATAGGGAGGACGGCAAAATAAGCCAGGGGAGTCATGTTATGAAATACTTTTTCGGGACTACCTACCCCTTTGTCATGAAATGTTGAAAGCCCTGCTCATGAACAGGCACTGCTAAGTAGATTGGCTGGCGCCACAAGTCACCAAGTCACTAATGCGCCACCCCAAGTGGTCTGGCGCGGCGTGGCGCTGAAGGTTGAACCTAATTACGTGCAGAGTGGAGCACTGCTGCGCTGCGGCCACTTTAAGATCTCCTTTCCCTGTCGACCATGGTTGGGGGTAGCGCTTGCGCTGCGGAGGGGAACAGGCACTTTGTGAAGCATGACCTCTCAAGGCCTTTTTTGCTATCTATTTTTTACAGTTTCAACTGGTGTCTGAGCTGTATAAACCAAAACCTTTTGTTTTTATGTCCGGTGCGGGTTTTTTTTCCACCTTGAAGAAGGTAGCACGAACGACTGGTGAAATTATATGATAAATAATATTTGACACGATTCTTGGCAACTATCCGCGATGAGTGCGTGTCAGGTGGCTCCAGGGCCCCAGTCGATGGGTGGTGACCACCGCATGGCCGCAGCACGATGTCCCCCCTGCCCTTGGAGATCTCATTAGTACCTTTGTGTCCTGCCAGAGCTCCCTCCTCGTGCCCCGCTCACCGCACGCTGCTCAACCCCTGCCTGATAAATATTGACATGTCCTCTAATCGCGTTGATTGGGACACAAGCCGGTGGGGCTCAGCTCACTCTGCTCCAAGCGGTCTGCTTGTTTCGACGCCAGAGTAGCCACTGCCTCGCCTCTGATCCAAGGCCTCCACGGTTATGTCGTGATCGTGCGTTTCTCTTGGTGATATCGTGACTCAGATAAAACTGCCAGACTGCCTGTAATAAAATGTATTGACAGCAGGGCCTGCGGCAGGTATGCCAAAATGAAAAGCCATGGCGGCCACAAGGGCTAACTCATAATAAGTTCAGCCTATCCGCCGGGAGGAGTGGTCCGTTTCATCTCTTTTCCCACAAAACGGCGTTAATTTCATGGCCAGTGATTAACGTGGTAATGGCCCTGCCCTGCCGCCCTGCCCCGCCCGCTCATCCTGCCGTGTCGGACAGCATCGCTGTTGATTGAGAGAAGCGCGCCCCCCTGTATGGTGAGCAGAGCGGAGCGGCGCGGGGCGACGGGTCGGGGGACACGTTGTGACCTCAGCACACTACCCCGGGGTACGCAATCCTGTGCGAACACGCAAGAGTGTTCATGAGGAGAGTGGAGTATTGGGGTTGTTGTAACGAGTAATTAGTGAATTGGTGTACACGAAACGCGAAGCGCTTATTAGGGGCACCTCGTGTGAGTCCGCCTACCTGCCCCCAGTTCCCTCTCTACGGTAAGCGTCATACCCGGTATAATACGCCGTCCTAAATGTTTAAAAGTAAAAATCTTCCTGTGGCATATAATATCAACTTCTTTAATATTACTGTCCATGCTCAAAAACCGTGCTATTTTTTCGTTGTCTGGAGTTTTACTGGGTGGTCGAGCAGGTTGCCCGTCGCCCCGCGGCACATAAAGGTACAATGCGGCCTCGTGAGGCTTCGTCACCGCTCCGCTTTTTGACGGCCTCATTGTCGGGCATTGTGGCGCGGTCGCGTCTGGTGGCGCGCTGCAAACAAGCTGGCAGCCAACCGCCGCAGGAGAGAAAACAGAAACGTCATATATGTGCAAAATATGTAGTTTCATCACCAGAACATAGTGAAAGAACAGTTCCGGTGACGACTTCAAAAGAAAGATAGTTTCCCCGATCCCTATAATATAATGTATTTTTGGAAAGTGAAAATGGCCAGTATAAAACTTAACTTAAGTTAGAGCCTGCAGTAAACTCGCTTCCACTCTAAGCCGAACACAACAATCTGCTGGCCGAGTGTTAATGGCGGCAGCGTCGCACCGTCATGGCTCCCAGGTCCGCTGCTGACGCGAGGATGTTGTAAGGGATGCTGACAGGTTAATGCCTTGACGTCCGAAAACACACGATACCCGGGCTGCAGTGCAGCTAATCGAATAATCGGATAGAGCGCTCCGGATGCGACCCCGGTTAGGAAGCTTGTGTGTGGGGGGAGGGGGGGGGGGCAGGGGGAGGGGGGCTCTCGGGTAAGTGTGGGTGGACTCTGTTGGTTGATATGCGTGCGAGAGAGAATTGTCTGTGCCCTGGTGTAGAGCAGCAGGGGGATAGTTAATTTCAAGATACTCCCTCTTGGTAATAATAAGTGGGGTGAATGGTTTCAGCGCACTACTACGTATCGCAAAGTGAGGGTTGCCATGAGGAAAAAGACGCGGAATGTAATTGCGTTAGGACTATTGCCGGGGTCCTAACAACAACCCCTTCTGCTCTGTGCGCCAGGGTTGTCTTCGTTCATTTAATTACTCCACGCTCGTAATCAGTTAAAGTACGGAAATGCAAGATTTTGCCTAACTTTGTGTATTTAGACTGACTTTTACGTCTCTCTTTAGAAAGAGTAATCTGTTTAAAACATTGCAAGCAAAAGCATATGTCATTTCTTTACAAGTAAAACGATGGAAAATATATTTTGTGCATTTACCAACATCCACTACCACTGCATGCGCCGTCCTTAACCTCCTATCGTGGTGGGTGCAGTCACCCCTTAAGCGACTCGTGCGGCCTCCGCTGAGCAGAGACGGATAGGGCGTTATGGATCACTCTGCCAGCACCCTCCCCCTCCCCCCTCCTGTCCTACCCCGCTACCCTTACCCTCGGAGCCGGGCCGTCGGATTATCCCCTTCCTCCCCCGGACCCCTCTTCGGCGGCGGTCACCTGGATGGAGTTGGGGTCGACACCAGTCGATCTGTCAATCGCTAGCAGTGGCGCCAACTCGACGACGTCCAGAGGTAGACAGCTTTTTTTTGGTAGAAAGGATGGTCGGCCTTTTTACCCATCCCTCGTCCTGCGTGAGATAAGGAGGAGGACTGCTGGTTCCCGGCAATTCATTATAGGAGACTATTGGGGGTGCCTTTGCACTCTGTCGAATTAAGTGCTACTGGCCTCGAAAAAAATACATTTTGCTCCTTACTTTTACGTCGTAATGCCGCACCGCATGTCGGCGCTCGGGGCCGTGAAGCGCCCCGTTGAGCGAAGCCAGGCGCGCCTGCCTGTATGCCAGCATGCAGCACAGAAAAAAGCAAGGAAAAAGTAGTAAGGGGCCAGTACAACACTTTTGCTTTTGGATTTGACAGAGTGGCGGGGCACTGACACTGCCGTGTCGTGGTGTGTCCTCGCTCTTGATAATGCTGGCGTTGATCCGATCACTTGGACAACCTTGACTCGCGCCTGAGGTCACGCCCTTCTCGCGGCCGCCCCGACACCGCCCCATACGCGCGCAGTGCCCCTCCTAGCCATAGGGCAACAGTCACAGAGGCGAGACCATTCCTCAGCGCGCGGCACGGCTCCCTCTCCCTGCCCCCGCCTCCAATTTGGAATTCATGGAAAGAAGAATAAGGTGCAGCGGCAGCGTGCGGCGGCCTGAGCTCTCTGCCTGCCTATCGACCTCTGAATAAATCAATAATCAATCTGGGGGCGGAAAAGCAGGAGCGCAGCAGAAAAAGCAGCATGCGGCGGGATAAAGATGGCGAGGAACCTGGAGAAGCGGATGAACGAGAGGAGAGCCTGGCCGACGACTGGCCCGGGGATGGTCGGGGGTGGACTGGGGTGAGCGCAGCGGCGCAGCCATCAGAGTCTGGTCTTCACTTGGAGAACAAAGCTCGTTAGGCTCTGCGCCGCTCCGTCTGCCGAGAACAAGAGGTGAGCCACTCGATGGGCGGCTCAGTCCTCCCCCCGCCTCCACCCCCTTACAGCGCCAATGGGGGACGGCGAACTGGCCGTTCCAGACGGTATACGTCAGCAGCTAACGTGAATACTCGCTTGCGCGCGCGCACACACACTCACAATCGCTTGCTCACGCAAGATAAGTTCCTTACTTATACCCCAGTTCCTTATTGACGTGGGGCGTCAGCAACAATCATGCCTCGCTTGTTCTCCTTTGGCATTTGGCAGCGACTCGAAAATATATTTGCTTCCCCTCTCCGCCGCATAACACACAGCCGGCTTTCTTTCCCACGATGGTCCGCCAGGCGCGGCGCCGCGCGGCATCAGTAAGCACGCATGTGGGACATTTGTTACGGGGCCCCGCACAATTCAAGTGATAGGGACAAATCGCATCACTAACGAACTCAATCCCAACGCTTTCCGTCCCTCTGCTCTGGCCCTTTCCGGCTCCGGTCGAGTTTCTTTTTCTCTTCCTCTTACCTCTGTCGCTAATGAAACGCAGTTTCGTTTATTCTGCCTACTTTCTTATTCTTCCTTTCTGATGCGCCCTTCTTCGTTTTGATACCGATTTCTTCTGGTCTCGTTCCGGACACCCATTCGTGTCCTCTCCCCCTCTTCTTATTTCGACGCCTTCTCTTCTTTTCTGGGCGCCCCACGCCCTTACTCGCTTCCTGCCCTCCCCCGCACACGCTGCTCTCTCTGTGACCGGAGGTGCAGACCAGCCCGGCCGGCCCGGCCGGCAGTGCCTCGCTACACGTACACGTCGGCCCCTTTTATCTCCGCGTGTAAACCTGAGCCCGGCTGGCCCGGGGCAGTGCCGACATTATGTGCTATTAAGCTGCCGGGGCAGTGCGGGGCGGGGCGGGGCGGGGCGAGGAGGCGGCCCGCGCCGTTATCGGCTCGTCCGCGCCGTCGAAATCCGACTATCAATCAGGATTAAACACTCTCCAACTTTGGAGAGCTAGTTCCAGGAAAATAACCTGGGCCTCGCCCCGTCTGCGCGCCCTCTGCTGTCTGTCTCCACTCGCTTGCGCGTCCAGTTTTAGTAGTCCCGCTGCAGCGCGCTGCACGCCATGTAGCACGCCACGGCGGCTCGGAGCGAGGCTCAGCCCGTGTGCTATGCAGCCCCTCCCCCCCCCCCCCTCGTACCGCGCCGCCGTCCTTTAGGCGTCATCCGTGCGTATTTCACAGCACCCTCAATTATGCTAAAGCATGCCCTCTAGCTTCCACCCTGGCCAGCGATCCAACCCTTCATCCCTCTATCCCGTCCTCTCCGCCCCTCCGCCCCCCCCCCCCCCCCCCCACTCCCCGCCCTGCCACTCTGCCTCGTCACTCAGCCTCTCCGCGCCGAGGTACTAAATGCAGGCGGCCAAAGAGGGCGGGGAGAGCGGAATGGGGTCCTCCTGAAGTGCTGCGTGCTCGAATCTCCCCCCCCCCTTCCCCCTTCCCCAAGGCACCAGGACGTCGACTGCTTTAGTTTATGACGCGAAGCTGCGCTGTTATTTGGGGCCGGACCTGCCGCCGCGAGTCACAGCGGCCTGCGGCCTTCGCGCTTTGATTGTTTTGATGTCGGCTGCAAATTGAAACACAAAATAATAGCCAGGGGATCGTGGGGGTGGCAGGGCACGAGAGGAGTGGGTGTCAGTCGCCGTTTCAACCTTTCGCGATAAATAATGAATGTCGTATATTAGTTTCTAACAAACCTGGTACAACTACAGTTCACCGCCATATCGTTCGAATTGACAATAAAGAAAGAAGGGTTTATTGTCGTTCCCCAGTGAAGGGGGAGGGGAGCGCTAATACGCGCCTGCTAGGCGCGTCTAAAGTGAGCGGGGACGGGGGGGGGGGGGGGCGATGAAATAATCTTGTCACTTACGCGGGCGCGCCTGCCGCTCGCGTGGCGCGGCGAGGCGTAGCGTAGCTGGACGTGTTTTATGGGGCGGCGGTCGCGCCGTGTATCGCGCAACAGGCCGCGCCGCTGCCGCTGGCTCTCCGCGCCCTCCGGCCGGAAGGTATTAACGGTGATCTCGTTGTTGTCGTCGCAGACGTCGCAGGACCAGAACTCGACCATCAGCACGCTGCTCTTCACGCCCGTCGTGGAGGACTCGGGCCTGGTGCTGAGCTGCCGCGCCGAGAACCCGCGCCTGCCCAACTCGGCCCTCGTCGACAGCTGGACGCTTGACATCTACCGTGAGTATCTGACGTTCTACAATAATGTTGCAGTAAACTCAGAATTTTGTTTTAATTTTATACCGCGATATGGACGATACCGACGCCTCTTAGAATTGCATGTGAAAAATGAAACACGATCTCTGCTTTCAGATGTCCCGGTAGTTACCCTCCAGCTGGGCCGGCCGCTGAACGCCAGCGCGCTCACGGAGGGCGTCGACGTCTTTTTTGAGTGCCACATCAAAGCGAACCCGCGAATACACCGCGTTGGCTGGAGGCACGATGTGAGTACCCTTTCCCGCCCAAGAACTTGGCTTTAAGCGTCCCCTTACGGCAGCTGTTCTACCGGCAAAAAAAAGCACAGTGCGGTGAAAGTAACGATTATAAAATGCGCCGCTCTTTCGAGTGATGAGAACTTTCATTGCGTGTATTCTAGTATTCTATCTCGGGGGGCTGTCGCGTCAGTCCTGCTCGACAACTTATGTTGGATATTATGAGAACGGTGTCGTAGAGACTCTCGAAAGACTGCACGCCCGCATGTGTGGGGGTGGGTGTTTGTGGGTTGGGGTGGGAGGGGTAGTGGTAGATGAGAGTAGCGCACAGGTCTCTGGACCAGCGGGGGGAGGGGGAGGGGACGAGCGAGGGAGGCGCCTTTACTGTCTCCGCTCCAGTTGTTTTACAGCTCTTTTTATAACTGCGGCCACATCAGCGACAGAGGCGGACTTTAGCAGCGCTTTGGAGCTTGGCAAGGATAATAGATGGATGTTTAGATGGATAGATTGGAACGTCCGAGAAGGGAGTTGGTGCTTGCGTGTGTCAGTGGGTCACTGGCGCCAAACAAAGGTCTTGAACGCGGTCAAGGGCGCGGCCACATCGCGAAGCTTAACGCGTAGGGCTTATGGGTACGAGGCGGGCGGCCTCTTGCTCTTTGCGTACGTCCGGCGACCCCGTTTTCTCAAAAGAAAATTATAATTCAAAACTTATTCATGACTGAATCCGCGTACGCGGTTGTCACCCGAGTTTTATGTCGAGTCGTGAATAGGCGGGCGCCGGTCGTGCTCTGGAGCTCAGCACGCTTATTTGTTGGGCCCCTCCTCGTTGGACGGCCTCATACTGTAACCGATATAGTCGCGCGCCGCTACGCCCCGCCACGCCCTGCCCCGCCCGCGCCGCGACAACGCCTCCTGCAAGTTGTTATCGAGGTCCTAAGGGACTTGCGTCCTTGTTGCACTACTGAGCCTGCCCTGCCGCCTGGGCCCCCATCCCCGCCCTCGTATTGGGATTGCGTGCATTGGCCCCTGGGCGGCCGTTTGCAAGCAAAGCAGAGGGGGGCGGGCCGCGCAGGGCGGGGCGGGGCGGGCGGGGGATAAATTGTTATGTCGCGGCGGTGTACTGGAGGTGTCCTAGCGGCGTCCTCGCTCGCGCGGTGCGGCGCGTCCTGGCCGCCAGACTTCCGAGGCATCTCGTGCGGGCGGCGGTGGCTGTGGCGGTAGGGACTAGGGACGGGTCGAAGGCTGTGCTCACATGCAAAAGCCTTATAACAAGCCTTCCAAGTATTACGGGGGCTAGAAGTTGAGTTTTGATTCCTCGGAGGGTGGGTGGGCTATAGGGCCGGGGGTAAACGCTCGGTGGCCGAGGTGAATGAGACGATCCCGAGGGAAGAGGAGGGGGAGGGGAGGGACACAGACACGTGCGCAGCGATCACTTCTTTAGCTTTCAGCGCCCCGTAGGTCTTCCCGGCTCCTTTATTTTTGTTCTATTTACTGTTCCTTTCTGTTTCGTGGCTGTCCCTTCCCTCCGGCTCATTCCGGGGCCAGTAGTGTAAAGGAAATGGAAAAGCAATGAGTAATTCTCCTCATGCCAATGACAATGCGACCCTTTTATTTCTTCGTAATCTCTTGGTTGCCTTACATTCTGTGGATCCTTCTGACTCTCTTCCCCTCATGATTTTTTTTTCTACTTATAAATATATTTTGACTAAACTTATCCATTATAAAACAACGTTGCGGCTTGTATAGCGCCGCCGGCAACATGACTAGGCACGCAAGACCGGCAGTCCATTCCCCGTGACGTGGAGGTCAGTCTGCGCTCCACACGGCGTCCTGGGCTGGGGGAGAGGAATGTTGGTCGTGGCCGAGCAACTTTCGGCTTTAGGTTTGCGGGCGCAGTACAGTAGGCAGGCGGGGGCGACAATGTAGCCCGGAGCGCTGGGGTGGGAAGGGGCAGCACGCAGAGAAGGGCTCGGAGCCGTGACAGGAATTTATCATTTTTGTCGACGAAGGACTATAAGCCACATTCCCCTCGACGACTGCTGAGAGCTCCAGCTTCTCAGTTTTCCAATCTCGCCTGTAAAAGAAATCCCTTAATAAGTTCACAGTTCAGGCTGTTGAGCATAAACAACATAATTTAATGCAAACAGTGAGCACTGCTCTTTTTGCATATTCGTGGGTATGTGTGTCGAAGATCCTGCTGTATTTCTTTACCTCAGCATGGCCTCAGCCGCGCTCCAATTCGCCTTTCGCCTTGCGATTTTTTCCATGATTTTCTCTTTTGTCGGGAGAATGGCTGGTGGTGTGGGATGAGCATATTGGCCCGAGCTGCCGGTCCGGTCCGGGCGGGGCGGGGCGGGGCGGGGCGGGGCGGGGCGGGGCAGGGCTTGCCGCGGAGATATGTACTGTGAAATGATCGTGTCCCTTGTCCTATCGGTGCGGCTCTGTCCCCCTGGCGCTGTCCGGCCCGGCCCGGCCCGCCAGCCCGAGGCAAGGCCGCCGCCAGAGCGCCCGGGCCAGCCCGGGCCAGCCGTGTGATAACCCCCGCCCCGCCCCCCTGGCCCTTGCCTTGGTCTCTTCTCTCCCCTTGTTGTCGGAGATGATGCCATGTCCAAAGTCGCAAAGCTCTGGCACCGGAACGTATGAGGGACATGGCGGACTTTGACGGACACTGCCCGCCAGGGGGCTGCTGCGCGCGGGGCGTGGCGGGGCGTGGCGGGGCGGGGCGGGGCGTGGCGGGGCGGGGCGGGGGGGGCGGGGCGGGGCGGGGCGGGGCGAGGCGAAGCCGCCTGAGCTCTGATGAAATTGCGGCGGCGTGTGGCTTGATGGTGTGACGGGAAACGGCGGCGGCCTGGGCGGCGAGGGGCGGGGCGGGGCGGGCGAGTGCCGAGGAATGAAAGCTGCGGGGGGTTTGGTTTGATTCGACTGCAGTTGCGGATTGGAGAGGCAAAGCGGAAGTCCCGCGTTCAGATTATAATCCATTAAATTAATATGGTTTCCCGTAAAGGGATGGGAAAGAGCGTGCTCCACCACCACCACACCGGCGAGCGCGCTGTGTGCAGAGTCTATCTGTTGGAATCAAAATCTCGCGGGCTCCGTGTGCATTAATAACATACAAAAATATTTGAAAAATAAATTGTCCTCACCGGATTTGTCTTCGTCGATAAAACATCTAGGATTAATGACTCTTTCGCCAGTTATATAAATCTTGTGTCATAATTTTGTTGCAGCGTACGCCGCTGATCCAGAACGCGTCCGCCGGCACCATCATCAGCAACCAGTCGCTCGTGCTGCAGTCCGTGAGCCGCGCGCGCGCCGGCATGTACACGTGCGTGGCCGTCAACCAGGAGGGCGACGGCGAGAGCAACCCCGTGCAGCTCGACGTCAAGTGTGAGTACTGTCGTCTTCTTTACATTCAAATAAAAATTAGTTTTAAGTCTATGCGTCTTGTGAGCAAAAATTAAAATCGGTAAATGCTTTTGGTGATATTTACCGTTTCCGAAATTCACTGTAGGCTTTTCACTGGGAACGATGAGCAAGAGTGCGGCGGCGAAACAGTCAAGGACGCCACAAAAATAATCTTTCTTGCTCCCCCAAAGCCGCTTCTCGCGCGTTGAAAAAATAGCAGTAATTGGCTGGCAAACCTTGTCGGAACTTTTCAGCAGCTTTGCTCGTTACCCGCGGCTAGTCGAAAATAAAAGTCTGTCCTCGCCGTAATGGCTGATAACTGTTTACGCTTCCGTCGCGGCAGTCCCGGGGGCGGCGGGTCGATGCCGCGGCGGGCGGGGCGGGCGGGGCAGGAAGGGGTAGGCCCGCGATATTGCTAAGCGAACGAAACCGCCGTGCCCTCCAACGGTGTCGCTGAATGGAGTAGTGGGAGAGGCCTCCCCCGGGGGAGAAGGGGGGGGGGGACTAGGAGCCTAGGGCGGTGGGGGGTGGGGGTGCTTCCCTCTCCTCTCCGCCTGGGCGAGGCGCATGACAGGGGAGGGGGAGGGGTCATAAAGCCCCAGCTCGCCCCAGCTCGCCCCAGCTCATTACGAACGGCAAACTTCTCGCCTTGCCTGCCTGTTCTCTTAACCATGCTCAAGTTTTGTCTCGACAATTTTTCGTCTCGCCAACAGTGCGCAGCGCGCCAGGCTGCTGCAGCAGGCGGGCCTCCGCCCCGCCTCCGCGTGCAGCACAGTCGCGTGTCGTTGGACAAGTGCGCCTGCCTCCCTGACCTGGCCCGAGCGCTGGTCTTTGCGCTGTCCCTCTCGCCTCCTGGGGATCCATCTCCTCGAGCAAACCCCGCTACCGCGGAGCAGCCAGCCCCACTCCTCCCCGCCTGCCCCGCTCTGTGGACCAATCAACCCCCCGCCCCGCAGTGCTCTTCCCTTCGTTTTGCTCTCTCCCGGAAGGAAAGGGTTAGTGGCGGGATGTAGCATGGTGGCAATATCCTCGGGGAATTCCAACTTGGAGAAAGACCTCCCGAGCTGGGAATAGTTTCCATCTTATAGAGTGACGCCGAAAATATCTATTCCCAGAGGCTTTACAGAGGCGCTAAAGAAAGCGGTATCCGGATTTGGTGGAGAAGCGAGTGCTCCGAGTTCCCGCGACTCTCTCCTTCCCCTGTAGTCGTCCCCGGCAGATCCTGACCGCTTACCAAGGTCGAATGAGATCCGCCCTTTTCCTTCTTTCGAGCTGGATACGCGTCTTACAAACATGACTTCCCACTACGAGGCGTTTTACCTCAAACCCATAAGCTCCCATCCCCCTAGACCCTTCTCCACCCCCACCCCCCCTCCCACTTCCGCCTCCGCGTGTGTGGAGGAGCGCCACAACTCCGGATTTGATTCGATCTACCTACGGATATGGAAAGGTTGACTTGTGCTAACGGGAAACGCCAGTCGATCGGAAGCCACTTTCAGGGTGCTTACCCTTTCATCGTGAGCGGCCAACCAGGCATGTCGTCTGTGTGTCCGGATCCCCTATGCTAGGATGCTCTGCCTTCTCATGCACGTCGGTTACACTGGAGTGCCTCTTTCTCCTTGCCCTGCCGTCATTTTTGTTTACTCTTTTCGACCTTCTTTCAAGTACACTTGGGAGTTATTACGTTTCAGCTTAATGGCAAATTCATTTATTTAAATTTTTGTCTCTTGAATTATACCACTTTGCCGACCGCGCTTCCCCCACTCCGTATGAATTTGTCGTCTACTGACCCGAATACGAGCGTCATCAATTTCAATTCTTGCCCCTACTCACCGACACGTACAAGTTCTCCCCCGGCTGTCCGTCTAGTTCCCCTTCGCCCTTCCTCCTCTCCTTTCCTCCTCCTTTTCGTTCTGTCGTCCTTCTTCCTCTGGCCAAAAACTTTTCGCATTAACCCTACGCGGCCGTAATGAGTACAGCCACAATCGTGCTTGCCATTCCACGACTCTCTCTCTCTTTCTCTCTCTCGCTCTCTCTCTCTCTCTCTCTCTCTCTCTCTCTCTCTCTCTCTCTCTCTCTCTCGTCCCCTCCCCTCTCCAATTCTCTCGGACGCCCTCGCCCCTCAATTTTTCTCGCTCTTTCCTACCCCCCATCCCTTCCCTCCCCTTCCACGACACTCCCTCCTACCACCTTCCGTTTCCCTCTCATCCCGACGCCTTTGCCCCTCACTGCAGTACGAAATCATATCATTCGTCAAATGGAATTCGCACGGCACGTCATCAGGGTGGGGCGGCAACTCTAACCTGCCGCTGTTGCCGGGCGGGCGTGGTCGCGGCCGCCTCCTGGGCGGCGGTGCGATTAAGTCAATAATCGCTTTACCTCGCCTGCCGGCCGGCCGGCCTCGGCCACGCCCTCTGCAGGTAATAGGGCGTGTCGCTGACCCTCGAGCCCGCCGGGTTCAACAGGTCGTGCCGAGCGGTCTGCAGGCTGAGGCTAAACAGAAGGGGCTGTGTATTTTTTCAATTACTGATAAGCTTCCCCGTACGCCCCCCTGCCGGTCCCGAGTCAGTAAAATGTGTGGCTTGTTACGGTCGGGCTCGCTGCAGCACAATAGGTAAATTTGTTGTACCGGTGAAAGGGCTTAAAACAAAGTTGCCTGCTGAGCACACACTTTAGGCGCGGCTAGCGCGAATCTAGGTCGCGGACGGGTGAGCGGGGAGGGGAGAGGGGGAGACGTCCTGCGCAGCCGTATGTGCACTTGAGAGCGGGTTTTATGATGCCCCTGAATCGGCCCAAGGGGCCACGACCTCCACAAACCACAAACTTATCCTCTATTGCAGATAAAATTGTCCCGCTTGATTTGTGTCCCAACGGTTTGGGTCTTGATGTCCGTCAGATATTGTTGTGTTTCATTCCAAAAAAAAAAGAAGAAAAGCGTATCAAAATCGTCCAGTATGTCTACCTCGGACGCCACAGTTGAATTTACCGCGCTAATTGCGTTTTGTTTTGTGGCGCCCGACTGCGGCCCGTAGTGTGCCTCGTGTCTTCCCGCGTGTAGGACACGCCTCGCGATACGGACGCGCGCGCGCACCCCGAGGCCTGTTATCAAACACCGCGTGAAAGCTTCCGCCCCCCGCTGCTTCCGCCGTCGGTGCGGCGCGGCGCGGCGCGACGGGCCCTAAGCAACATCACTCCGCTGACTGTCGCTCGCTGAACAGCTCGTACACGAGCTGCGATAGCAGGGCAGGCCGGTATTCGGGTTACAATTTTCCCTTGTGCGCTATTTTATCCCTCTGCTGAAAAGTAAATACATGACTAGTCAGGGAAGGCAACGGCAGAGCCGCGGCGTCAGTTGCGTCAGCCTGCCATCGGGAGGGTAGGCAAGGCCGCCGCGCACCGCAGTACGGCGGCACGGGCTAACCGCACGGGGCTCGCACCCGCAACGGGAGGGGAGGGACCATTGTTAAATTTAATGCAGTAGCTAGAACTCTGTAAAAGAAATAAGTCCGTTATTATAGTTTTATATTTTAATTTTTGTGTTAAATGCCATTTTTCCCAGTCCTATCCCAAGGAGCAGCCGTTCTTCAAAACAGGACAATGCATGGGGTTCTCTTGCCTCCACCGGGTGCCCCCGCCCCGCCCCGGCCCGCCCTGGGTTCCCCACGCGCCCCCCGCCGGAGGCTGCCGGAGGCTGCCGGAGGCCGCGTTCTTTCACTTCAGCGTCGCCAAAATACTTCCGGCCGGATGAAATTTTCCTCCTTTCCGTGTTCCTTCCGCCCCATGGCCCCATTACCCTTTACCGATGTAAAACTATGTCTTCTCGGCCTGCTCCCTCGGCCCTGGCTGCATGTCTTTCGCCCCCTCCCCCCTCCCCCCCAGTCTACTTCGCCACGCCCCACTACGTTCGCGCGTCCACCAGATTGAGCCGCGTCTGGTGAAAAACTGCTTGCACCGGTTTGGTGGTAGGTCGGTATCTGATGCAGCAGGCAGTGACCCACTTATCACACAGCCGCTCGCAGTGACCTCGGCAACAACCGTGCTCCCCCGCCCACCCCCTCCCCTCCCCGCCCCGCCCCGCCCCGCTACGCCGCGCAGCACCGAGTTGAGTTGACGCCCGGCGTCGTTCGGCGTCCGCGCCATCTCGATAAGGCTGCCAGCCGGGGCCGGGCCGGGCTGGGGGCCGCGCTACTGTGCGCTCCGGCAGCAAGGCGATAACGGCCTCGCGAACGATACGCGATCGGCGAGAGGCGAGAAAAAGTCAGGATTAGTGAAAAAAAAAGTATCCCATCTAAAGTGCGGGGAAAATAAACACGACGCCCCGGCAGAAAAATTAATTTGGGCGTTGCTCTAGAGATTAGCGTTTTCGTTTCGTAATTGCACGGCGACCGCGACCGACGACCGACCAGGGGTCGCTGGGACTTTATTCAGTACAACCGGCAGCAGCATAGCGGAGGCCGGGTACGCCGAAACATGCCGGCTCGGGCCGCGCGGGCCGCCCGCGCCGTGAGGCTCCTCGCACGCAGCCCCGCGCTGCCTCCGCTCCGGCCCCGCACTAGCGCCGTGCCCCGCGCCGTCCCGCCCCGCGCCGCCCCGCTGCGCTCAGCCCGGGGCGAAGCGCCGCTCCGGATCCGCTCAGCTCCACCCCGACAGTAACTTTTGGCTGACCTTTACATGAGCAAACAATAACGGGGAGCGGAGCCGGCGCGTCGCTATCTGTCTTCGTCCGCTAAGCCTCGCCCGCTCCCGACCCCCACGCCGCAGCGCGCCGAATCGAGACGAGTGTTGTGGTCTGGGCGGTTGCGGAGGTTTTCGCCGTCCGCGCCGCTCGCCCTGTACTGTACCCGTCTCCCCCCTCCCCTCGCCAGCTGCGTGCGTCTTTTCGGTAATAATGGAGTTAAAAGGGATGGCGGGCAACACCACCCCCGCAAATGCGCCGCGTATAAATAAGTAAGCCCGTCTGGCCCTGTGGGCCGGAGGGCGGGCGACCAGGGCGGGGCGGGGCGGGGCGGGGCGGGGCGGGGCGGGGCGGGGCGGGACACGTGTTCGTGACCTTCTGGCCGGCTGGCCGCGCCCCGCGGGGGGGGGGGGGGGGGGGCCTGCTGCCGTCCCATCCCGCGGCCAGCCGGCCGGCGCGCGAGCAGGGTAAATAAGACCGGCGCGGAATTTTTCATGACGCGACTTGAAACGAAATTATTAAAAGTGTAGGGAGCCGGGCGCGCGGGGGGCGTTAGCGCAGCGCGTGCCGGCGGAGGTCGGACAGGTGGATTGACCTTTCGTACACTAAGCCCGGGCAGGGCTGCACGTGTGTGGGCTTGGGAGCCTGTCGGCTGCTGGCCACCCCGCCCCGCCCCGCCCCGACTCGCCCCTGTGGAGGGGGTGGGGGTGGTCGGGAGCCTGCGCCCCAATGGCTGAGCTGGGCTGGCGCCATGGCTGCCGCCTCTGAAAAGTGCACCCAATTTGCTGATGAAAGCAATTTCGGTGTGTGGGCGGCTCATATTCGTTTTATATGACCCGCGCGCGCTCCGTGTTGCCCGACGACAGGCCTGCGAGGCCTGCGGGCTGCTGGAACCCTACGAGGGGTGGGGGGTGCTGCAGGAACCACCAGAAGCAGCACGGTCCAGAAGGAAGCATTACGAGAATGAAAACTTACGGCTTTTCGCAGGCTGTCTCTCCCAAATAATAGTTTATCCGCAATATGGGGGATAAAGCCAGAGGCAGCCCTTTTCCTTTCCTGGACTGACGCGTTGCTCGTGAAACGCTCCGATGTTCTTCCGATTAGTGTGGCACGTTCATGAAATAAATAATTCTTCTGACTTGCCACTTGAAAATTCGGTCTTACCTTATCTTAAGACATTTTTTCTGTCTTTTGTCTCATACTCCTTTGCTGGTTACATGGAACAGCTACTTTTGGCCCGAGGCAGGCATCCTATGATAGGGCAGCCCATCCCGGCTCCGGCTGGCAACAGTCTCTCTCCCCCCCTCCCCCTCCCCCTCTCTCTTTCCCCGCGGCGGCTCATTTCTGCGCTCCGTGAGTGGTGCGGTCTGGTCACCTTTGTCATCACAGGCAGCTCTAAGTAGCGGTGAAGTGCTCCCACCCTGCCCTGCGGAGGCCTGGCGGGCCGGGCGTTCACTTCCCCTGCCCGGCCCGGCCCGGCCCCGCCGCACCTGAGCAGCGCACCACGCACCGAGATGTACTACTGGTGGAGGAGCGACTCGCACTAACGGCCCCAGTGAAGCGGCCGTAGTCTGCTGATGTGTTCAGCAAATTGCGTACCGCTCAGCTCCGGAGTTGTATAGCGTTTACGAGCGGTCACGTGTACTGTGAAAAAAATAATGTGCTCAGCCCCAGTGAAATGTGGTGGATTCTCATCCACGTCCTCGATAGATCCACGCGCCCACGTGGAATTCACATCACCCTTTCTCTCTGGGTCTGCGTATGCAGCTATAAATTTTTCAATATTAATTGGCCCACTAAATCGATTATCAAGGGTCTGCACATCACTAGTTTTCACCCCCGTGTACCCTAATTATTGCATAGCCTCCCCCTCTCTGATCGCGCCGCCGTTCTCCTTCTCTCCCTCTTCTTCCTCCTCCACCCCTCATCCGTTCCTCTCTGTCTGCGCACTCTCCCGTCATTTTGTTTGTCCGCCTCCCCTCCGCCATGTAGCGCACGTAGAGAGCGGCAAAATTGTATTTGGTCGAGCCTGCGCGTGGGGGCCGGGGGCCGGGCCGGGCCGGGGGTAGGGGGGTAGCGGGGTCGAGGGGCTGGTGTCGATATAGAAGCCTCTCTATGGTGTGTCTAGACGGACTGACCGTGCCCGGCCCGGCCCGGCCCGGTCCTCGGCGCGGAGCGCTACGCCATCATCGTTCTTTTCCTTCGCGACTTTGAGTGGCAGCAGAGCGGACTCGCTGCTCAAGTGCGTTTCGCAGGAAGGGGAGGTTCATTTGCTCGAGAGAAACGGGTATGAAATGAAACAGTCTGGAATTTTGCTCTCCCCAATTCACACCTACCGGGCGAGGGGAGGGGGGGGGGGATGCCTAGTATCAAGTGATGCATGTAATTGAGTTCAGGTTAAAATGTAAACGTCTTGCAATCTCGACATTTTGTGTCATTGTACTTGTGCGAGTAGCATCCAATATGCCGTGCTCCTCTGCCCACAGACCGGCCCCTCTGCCGCGCCGGCCAGCAGCACACGTGGGGCGTGGGCCGCGGCGAGACCATCGAGATCCCGTGCGACGTCGACTCGAACCCGGACGACGTGCAGTTCACGTGGCGCCTCAACACGACCTCGGACAGCGTCGAGATCCCGGCCAGCAAGCACCGCGCGGACCGCGCGCGCTCGTACCTCAGCCACACGCCGCAGAGCGAGCGCGACTACGGCACGCTGCTGTGCTGGGGCACCAACGCCCTGGGCACGCAGAAGCAGCCCTGCACCTTCCACGTCATCCCCGCGGGTGAGTACACACGTGCGGTGCACGTGCACGGAAGAGGGATGGGATGCACGCCCCGCCCGTCCCCCTCCGCCCTGTTGGTAGTTACGCCCCGCGCTCCCCGCCCTGTCGGCAGTTACGCCCCGCGCTCCCCGCCCCGCGGCGCGACGCGTGGTAGGCTGTGATGGAGATGCAGCGGGACCCTTTATTGAAAAAGTTGGCATGGGATCCACCTTGCGCGCTGCAACTAACTTTTGCTGCGGACTCCCCTTTATTCTTTTACGGCGGAAAATGAATTCAATCACTCCGCCGGCCCCGCCCCGCCCCGCCCCGCCCCGTCTCGCCACGCCTCGCCCCGCCCCACCCTGCCCTGCCCTGCCCTCCAGCGACAGCGGCGCGGCATAGGACCCCCGCGGCGCCTTCACTCACCTGTGCATTTAATGGGGCCAGCCGGGAACCAGGCTGAAAGTTATAGCCATCGGCACGGCGGGGATTCTTTTTGTTTATTTAGAGGGACTGGGCTGGGCCTCTCTGTTCTGTAAAGATAATGATTGTTCTGTCACTGTGCCTTGTCTCTGGGCCGGGCGGTCTGCTTCGGCCTGTAGTAAATTCACTGAGAGAAATTTTCCCGCTAGGAACAATGTACTTTTGCTTAATGCTCCCAATCCTGGCACCAAAATTTTTGGAGCCGGGCATTAAACGTTTCATGCCATGCTCCCAAAATTCTGGTGCCAGGATTACAGTTGGTAACCATAATATTGTGCCTGGCAAGAAAAAAAAATTCTCAGTGAATGAGATCCTGGTACTGCTGCTGCTTCACCTCTCCGTTCTGTCGCGTCCACAGGGAAGCCCAACTCGCCCATCAACTGCTCGCTGGCCAACCAGACGACCGACTCGCTGACGGTCACGTGCTCCGAGGGCTTCGACGGCGGCGTGCCCAAGCAGGAGTTCCTGCTCGAGCTGTACGACGAGCAGACGCACGCGCTCGTCTCCAACGTGACGGACCGCCTGCCCGTGTTCACCGTGGGCGGCCTCGAGTCGGGCGTCGACTTCCGCGCCGACCTGTACGCCTACAACACCAAGGGCCGCAGCGAGCCCGTCCGCATGCACGCCTACACGCTCAAGGGCGCCGAGCGCAGGCTGGGTACGTGCGCCGTCAGGGCCAGTGTGTTACGAATTTTGAACAGAAAAATATTTTTAGGTCTTTTTTCGGGGGGTAAACACGGAGGAACAAGGAATAGCTAGTAAAGCTTGTGCTTGACGGAACCTTGTCTGCAGCGGCGACCCAGGCAGCGCTGCAGATCACGCCGCTGGTGGGCCTGCTGGTGGGCGTGGTGGCCTCGCTGGTGCTGGCCGCCGTGCTGATCGTGGTGGTGCTGCGCATGCGCGGACGCGGCGAGGGCCACGACGAGAAGTCCGAGGACCGGCGCGACAAGGCGGCCACCATCTCGGCCAGCGCCGGCGGCAAGGGCGACGGCAAGGGCGAGCCGGAGCAGGGCCAGGGCCAGGGCCCCACCGACGAGAACAACCCCGACCTCATACCGGACAAGAGTGGTAAGTCGCCCTGCCCTGATTTTTCTTTAGGCCTCTGTGTTGTTGTTTTAAATATATATTTAGGCTCGTTTGAAAACTGCTTTAGTGCTTATTAGGTTTTGAAGATTAAGTTAATATGATACCGCCTGCTTTTATTTTTAAATTTTGTAGTCACATTTTTAAGAATATGCAATCAGTTTTTCTTTTTTTCCGCTTGTTTTTTTCTGTGTTTTTATTTTGATTTGCTGTTTTTTTCCATTTTGTTCTGTAGTAGCAGACTCGTACTCCATGATTTCGGAGTCGAGTCTCATTTAGCATTACATTTTACTTCGTTCCCGTCCCGTCTCCCGGAGCACTTCCAGCCGGCTGCGTGGCGTTGGAATAGGTAAGAAGTCACCTGGGAAACTCGACTGCTGAGCACCTCTATGAAGGTTGCAGTGAATCTTAGCTTAGGAGGGTCCGGGGTGAAATATTACAGGGGTAAAAAGACGGGTTACTTGCACTAAGTGTCCCCGTGTTTTAGTGGTTTTGAGTTCGCCCAACTTCTCATCAGTGATCACAGCTGCTCAGCTGGCGGTTTCAACTATTCAGATGGAGCCCTTTGACTAGTGTCGCGCAGTGTCGCGCAGTGCCCGTGCCGCTGGGGTGCCGGCCTGGGGCGATAAAGCCCCGGGCCCGCCGGCCGCGCCGCGCGGCGCAGCGGAGATTTCGACCGGATTGGCTGATTTGTCATCGTCACAAATTCGTCCTGTTATCTGTTTGTCTCTAGCGGTCAGCTCGTTGCTGGCCCCCTCTCCCCGGCAGTTGGGGGAGGCATGCATTATGAGAGGGAGAGCGACCCGAAGGGAAAAGAGAGGGAGAGAGGGCCGCGGACGCGGGGCGGGCGTCACCAGGGACCCCGGTGGCGCTGGCGGCAGTAATGGCGGTGGCAGCGCGGGGTTGTTTTAAACGCACCGCCCGTCCATAAAGTCGCCATTCAATTCCCCATCCAGCACCTCGGCCGCCCGGCCCCGACCCCACTCCGCCCCGCGCCACCTCCCCGCCGTGACCGCTGCCGCCCTCCCCGCCCTGAGCTCATTTAGCCGCGACCTCTACCTGTACTGCCACGCCGCATCGCTCAGCACCGTGCGCGCTGATCACGCGTAAAGCCGAAAAAACATTTTTTCAGCGCCATTTGAACTGGGTTTGAATTTTGTTACGGAGTGCTAGCGGTGTATTTTCCCCCGCAATTATTCATGTTTTATGGTGAGGATGGAGCGAAACGTTAAAATGAGAATCGCTCTGGGGTAGAGCTAGCGGACTGGGTAGTAGGTACTGTGCTCGGGGCGGCCGTGACGGGCTTGCTCTGGTCATCATTTCCTCTCCTCTAACTTTTTTTACCCTACCCCCTTGTATCCCCTTAATGTCATTCTGATGAAACAACTCAACCGGCGCGGCGCGGCGAGACCAAAGTTTTTCGCGGATCCCATCTACGCGCGTCTTCTCTCCTCCTTCGTAACCTTCCCCCTTCTCTCTGTCTGTCTGTCTGTCTGTCTGTCTGTCTGTCTGTCTCTCTCTCTCTCTCTCTCTCTCTCTCTCTCTCTCTCTCTCTCTCTCTCTCTCTCTCTCTCTCTCTCTCTCTCTCTCTCTCTCTCTCTCTCTCTCTCTGACGCGCGCGCGCGCATACACACATCCTCCCTCTATTCCTTCCCTCTGCCCACCCCTGTACCTCGTGTATGCCCCCGGCCCGGCTCCGGGCTGTGCCTTCCTTTTGCATCAATGCCAGTCTGCTTCGACAGCTCCCTCCGTATCCCTCCAGATCCCTCACCTCTTCCGGAGAGCGGGGTCCGATTAAACGCTAATTTGCAGCCGGGGTCGGGTCGGGCATGTGGCGCAGCTGGGCTTGGTAGGGCAGGGCGCAGCGCGCGGCTCGTCAGGCTCAAAAGTTTGACATGTATTACGTGGCGTTACCGCGGAGTTTACATGTGCGGTGGGGGTACCAACAAGAAAAGTAGTTGGCTGTCTGCTCCGAGCGGCGCGCAACGGGGACGGGGACGTACCCTACCCTGTCCCCTGGGTTCCATGTAATTGAAACTACTTGCATCAAAGAACATTCAGCTCGTGTTAGCTGTGTGACAGTGTGAGATCTGCCTTGTGTTTTTAGCTACACGCTATAACCCTCACGTACCCACTTTGTTGCAGCCTCAAATCCCTGAAAGCCTTGTGTTTCGAAATCTAACTCTTTTCTTTCTGTCGCGCTGTCTTCTTGCTCTAAAGTTTTTTCCCGCTTACCGAACCTTACACTGACTTTTTTCCCCAAACGTTTTTCTCCCCATGTCCCCTTCCTTCCCTTCACAGACGCCCTGGTCGCACCCCCTCGCGACTGGCGAAGAGGCGAACCTCACTCCGCAGCTATTCAACGTTAGGGTGAGCTTGGGGAACCAACCAATGTCTCAGTTTGGATAAGTTTGTCTCGCTGCGCTCTCACACGCACGAGTCCCCACCTCTCCACCCCGCCCCGGCCCCCGGCGCGGCGCCCCCTCTAACTTTTCGTGTAAGACGGTCCGCGCCTATAACAGCGCCGCAGTAAACCTGTCCCCGTGCGATTGTGCTGGGCGGGTCGGAGCGGGGCTAGGCGATGTCCTCGCCCAGGTAAGGTGTGCTGCTGAGCAATCTGTTGCACGTCCGCGCCGTACCGTGATATGCAGCGCGTTTTAGAGAGAGAGAGAGAGAGAGAGAGAGAGAGAGAGAGAGAGAGAGAGAGAGAGAGAGAGAGAGAGAGAGAGAGAGAGAGAGAGCGGCGGCCCGGCCCGACCCGGCCCGGCCCGGGGCGACCTGGAGTAAGCCCGAGGCTCCGCTCGCTGGCTCCGCTGCTCGTGCTCCGCGGAATCCTTCTCTATGTCGTCTCCCCGTCCCGGCTGGTCCCGGCCCTGTTGCCCCGCACAGCGGCTCCCTTTTCAACCAACTAACTCCTCCTATTCCTCCCCGGCTTGTACACCACGCAGTAAGAGCAAAACAATCCTTGGGCCTCCACCCCCCCCCCCCCACCCCCCCCTACCCCTCCAGGCTCCGCTTCTCTTTGAGTTAGGCGGTTTGCTCAGTGCGAGGCTTTCTAGCTGGGTCGTGTCGGGTCGGGCCTGGTGGGCCGGGTGAGCCGCCTGCTGCCTTCGACTTGCCAACCTAAACAGTCCCATTGGCATGTCGGGTCTGGCTGTGCTGGGCGCCCCGCTCCGCTCCGCACCTTGTTCGGGTGTGCGGTGCCCTGGGGCGCGCGGCGCGTCCGAGCACCGTGCCGCCGTCCTACCGCGTCCCCGTGTCTAAGTCCAGTCTCTCGATTTTGCCCGAGAAATGGTTCGGGGAAAATGTTTGCGGTCGCATATCTGTGGAGCTATCTGAGCTGGCGGTCTGTGCTGCACTGCCATGCCGCCTGCCGGCCCACTTAGCCTGGGCGAGTCACACTTTGGGGGCGGCAAGCAGGAGGCCGCCGCGCCCGCCCCTGGTCCGGAGCCGAGGGTGTAGAGTGAGTGCTTTCTGATAAAAGGCCAAACTTCAGAGATAGGTCCCCCAGGTTCTCGGTGTGCCCCCCCCCCCCCTCCTCTGTTCTCCAGGCTGAGCCCCCGGCCCCGGGCCCCCGCGGCCTCCTCCTCCTCTCCCCGCCCGGACAGAGACAGACGCAGAGGCGCGAACGGCACCGGAAACAGTTGGGCGGGCGCGCGCGGACGACGAAACCGCGCCGCGGTGTGAGGTCGTCGAGGGATCTTTAGTGGATTTCCTTTCTCTTTCCCTCGGGTTGGTGGGGGGAGAAGGGGGAAGGAGAGAGAGGGGAGGAGAGTGGGGGCAGCTGGGAGGTGGCATAGGAAGGAGTGGAGAAGGGGGTAGCAACGGCACGCCACGCAGCGGAGAGTGACGCGTCAGAGAAGGAGGGAGGGAGAGCGAGAGAGGAGCGGGGAGGGGAGGGCAGTGGGGGTGCCTGCTACAGCGTGGGCCGGCCCATACATAGTTTCCTTAATGCCCCAAAGTTGGTGGCCCGGCCTGTCCAACGTCTCCCCAAGTCCTATATTCCCCTCTGTTCTCCCCGTGCCACTTTATCTCCCCGCCCGGAGCCCCTTTCGGCCCGGGAGCCCCCTCGCCGCGCCGCGCCTCGCCCCGAGTGTGTTCCTTCAAACGAGTGAGTGTCCCCCGCCCCGCCGGCCCCGCCCTGCCCCGCCCTGCCCTGCCCTGCCCTGCCCGGAGAGGAGAGAGGCCTCCCGGACAATGTATCACACGGAGTCGATCGTAAAGTGGAAGCAGCCGTGGCCGTCCACACGTTTTCCACAGTGCAGATGGTGAGGGGAGGGGGGGGGGGGAGGCTGTGACAGGCCGGCTGCAGAGCCGCGCCCCGCGTGCGCACCGATCACGTACGGGCGCGCCGGTGCCGCTGCGCTGTCGGGGCCGTCGGGGCCCCGCCGCCCCCCCGCCCCCCGCGGCCCCAGCGCCCGCGCGTCCGGGCCGGCTGAGGCCGAGCGCTGGCCCGGCCTGCATTGCGCAGGTGTTGTATACCATCGAGAACATCGCTGCTCCTCCTTGCAGCTGTTGGACTTGCCTCCTTTTTACCAACGCGACATACGGAGACAAATCAACTTGTCCTTTAAAGTGTGCGTGAGAATCGAAGGAAAGTTCACATTTTTTTTTCTTGCCCAAGTGTGCAAATGGACATACACACACCTTCAAGTCTCGGACACTCATACTCTTGGGTTATTCCCGTGCAAATTCGCGACCGATTACCTATGGGGGCGGGGCCGTTTTCACGGCGCGGTGATGTGGAATGCAAATCCGGCGCTTGTTCCCCTTGTTATCGCAGCATCATATCGTATACACCCAGCCCAGCGCAATACTTCTGCCCCTCCTGCCTCCACCCTACCCGCCCGCCGGCTCGGCTCGGCCCGGCCCGCTGCCGGCATGGGAGTCACAACTCGGACGATTATCTCGATTGCTCTGGCGTGATGACGGTTCGATGCGCGCAGCATGCGAGGTAGTGCGCTCTCTGCTCTGCTCTGCTTTGGGTCGGGCCGCACCGGGCCGCGCAGGGCCCTGGGTCCAAACCTTCCCCATCCTCTCATCCCGAGTCCCCCGACCTTCCATTTTAACCTCAGAGGAGCGATGAGCGAATGCGGACCGATGGCAAAGTGGTGTCGTTGCCCCCCTCCCCTACCCCTCATCCGAGCCCTCTGCCTCTCCCTTTCCCTCGTCTTTCTCTCTCATCACGGACTTTGCGTAAATATGTGCGCACGTTCACTCCCCTCATTCCCCACTCCACCCTTGACCGCCATACACCACTGCTCGCCCTTCCCGCCACCGCCCTGATGGGTCAGGGAGGGTTTGTCTCCGCTGTTCTATTTGAAATGTCTTGTTGATTCCGATCACGAACATCATGAAAATCTCGCAATGCAAAGCGACTCGAAGTTGGATTATTGCCCTTAAAACGTACCATTGTGGTTTGCATTGAAGTTTGAAATTTTTCCTTGGCCCTTATGCGTGCACACTGGTTCGCTCCCACTCTCCGTCAGCACCGCCTCGCTCACATGTCCTGCTCACCGTTCACCTGCAATTAACGCACGTAAAAATGAAATAATTTGCATGCGCCCTAATCACGCTATTGCCCGTGCCCGTGTGCTGATTAGCGTCCCTCGGCCACTTTGAATGGGAGATTTGTGCGCCGGCCTGTTAGGCTGAATCATGCATGACGCTTACTGACGCGTGAAATAGAGCTTTTCAACAGCCAGGTATAGAGGTGGAGCGCGCCAGGGCACTATACGAATAAAAGTGTGATACAGCAGCAGCTAAGAGTACATTTTAGGGACGGGGTATTAAGGCATGATTTCCGTTATTTTATTACTTTATTTGGTCCTGTGTTTTGGGTTAAACTAGTCGACTTCTGGCGGAGGCTGCATTACTAAATCTAATTTTATTTTCTTGCAGCCGACGAGTTTGTGGATCCCGAGGAGAAGGCTTTCGAGTATCTGAATGACCGGCGGCTGTACTCTACGCTTAACCCGCGCCTGGGCCTTTACTCGCCGTCCTCCATTGACCACATCGGACCAAACATGCCCAACGGACCAAAGATGGTACGCTCTCCGGCATTAAATTTTTGTTGTGACCGTTGATACTTATGTCTGACCTACCCTTTGGCGTGAAATCACTCTTCATGCTTGAAAACTGGTCTTTGCAGGACGGCGAGGTGACTTACGCGGAGCTGTCGCTGCAGCGGCCCATGGGAGACCCCTGCATCCAGCGGTCCATGGCGCCCTCACCGCAGCCGCTGTCGCTGGGGCCCATGGGCGGGCTGGGCGGCCCCCTGAGCGGGCCCCTCAGCCCCATGTACGGGCCGGGCCCCGGGGGCCCCGGGGGCCCGGGGCGGGGCCTGCTGCACACGGGTCCGTACGGCGGCGGCCCGGGCTCGGCGATGACGCTGCCGCACCCCGGGCAACGCGGCGGGCTGGTGTCGTGCCTGCGCAGGCCACCCGGCGGCCCGCCCCTGGGCCCTGCGCACGAGCCCACCATGTACGCGCAGATCGCCGTGTGCCGCGGCTCGCTCGCGCACGGCCCGGGCCTCGGCCAGGGCCTAGGGCTCGGGCCCGGCCGAGGCCGCGGCGACAGCCTCGTGGAGGACGTGGCGGGCGAGGCCGTGGAGGCGCCGCCGATGGAGCACCGCGACACCTCAGTGAGTTTCGGGGGCCAGGGCCGGGGCCCGGGCCGAGGCCAGACGCGGCTCGGCCCGCACCGCCCCGACCACTTCTACCACTACTTGGACGGCAGGGTCTTGGACTCGGACCAGGTGAATGCGCGGTCACGTGACGAGAGGGGGATGTCCTGATCGCCCAGGATGGTTGAAAAAACAAATCACCGGTGCATTTCCATTGGTTTTACAGCAGGCGAGATACGCAGTGTAACTGGAGATTGTCAGCTTTTTGTCACGTAAGGAAATGCCACTGATATGTCCGCTTCCACACACTGAAACTTCATCTTGCACTGTGCTTAAATAATTCTCACACTTCAGCTGGAGAATTTCGAATTGTTTACAACAGTGCACTTTTCACATTATGAAAGTCAATCGCTTATTATCGGAACATGTGGGCATCAGTGCTGATTAACTTAAGCTATGGCATAGTTCGCTGGGGAATGCATCAAATCACATGTGTTAAATCTTTTTCGGCTGGGCAGCAACATGTTCTACAGGCACGTTGTCTGTAGGGGGTGTTCGACACGTCTGACGGGAGGGGAAGGGGTGTGATGGACCACGTGATGCAGCTGCAGCACGTCAGAACTAAACGCTCTGAGATATTTAATCAACGTCACACATGTTCCGGTCATTCTGTTCTATTACTGCGCCATGGTTTGGCTTTTTTTCCCCACCCCCTTTAATATTTTTTTCTTACGTGGGCCGTAAAAATGGAGAGAACGCCAGTGTCTTGAGATTGCAAACAACAGTGTATCATTTAAACGAATAAATATGAACTAGGCAAAACCCAAACAAAAAGCTGTTAAATTGTTATCTTATAAAGGTCAATAATAGCCAAAATTAAAACTCGTTTCTCTGGTGGCCAAAATGGACATAGAAAGCAACGGAGTTTCACAGGCACTGCTACATTGCCATGCTCTGCGCTCGTGGTCACTACGTCTTATAACGCATTCCACCCACCTGTTTGTCCTATTTAATTCATTTGAGGCTTGCATTACACGGTTCTTTACCCATCCCATTATCCCATCCCATACCCGCTGACGCACATACACTCACGCTTGATATTTACAGACGCTGTGATTCAAAAACCATCCCTTTCAAACGAAAACGCGTCACATATGCGTGCATATTGAACGGCAAGGCGCCCCGCCACACTTACCCTCTCGTGTCACGTGGCCGCACGAAGCACAGGCGAGTGAAGGCTTGCCGACCCCACCCACTCGCAATCACTATTTTTACCAGGTAGACTACGTCTTGGTATTACGAACCTCTTGCCTGTAGTAAAACGAATCTATGGAAACGTTCTTCAGGCACTTCAAGCATGCTATGTTACACGTAATACGAAGGCGTCGTCCATGAAAGTGAAGCCGTGACTATACCTTGAGTGTAATCGAAGCGTTTTCTCTGTTCTTTCGCGCAGATCTCGTCGCTGCAGCCGCTGCTGGACACCCGCTGCAACACCATCGGCGGGCACGGCAAGGGCGTCGGGCTCATGGGCAAGCCGCCAGCCGCCGTGACGGCCACGCGCTTTTGACCCCACCCAGCCGCGCCCGGCTGCGACCACGGCCTCGGCCACGGGCCGGCCGGCACCCTGCTGCTCCCGCCGCCCCCCGAGTACCACGACCACGACCACGGCCTCCCCCTCAGCGGCCACGCCCGCGGGCGCGGGCTCCAGCAGCCGCTCGTCATAGAGGTCGGCGACGAGGCCCTGTGAACGGCCTGCAAGCGACTGCGGGGCCGGACGCGACGGAAAGGACCGAAAGTGCCCCTAGTGCCCCTAGTGCCTCAAGTGCCGTGCGTAGCGCTAGTGCCGCGAGTGACAGCAAGATGACCATCAACCCTTTGGACGCGACACTGTGTTGTGACTCAGAGCGCAAAGGTCTCACCGGCTACCACCTGTCTCACCGCTTACCGGTTTTGAGGCATGCCCGAGAACTTTTATGTCTTTGGAGCTGCCGATATATAAGGTCTTTGAACAGTACTTTAGCGGTGCTCACACTTCATTGAGAACGCTGGAATTTAAATAATTCCTTCCACTTAATATTCAATTTGCTGGTTTCCTTTTTTATGGGAGGGAGGGGAGGGATTGGGAAACAGTCAGACTGATGTAGTTAATTTTCTTATTGACACTCTTTCAGGTATTAAAAGACTTGCTATAAGTGCATTGGCCAAATAAAAGGTCAGCCTGTCAGAGTGTATCTAAAGATATCATGAAGGCTTCACTCCTTCTACCTTTTTGGAAGCTTACATCTATTTCCTTATCTGTGAACATGCAAGAAAAGAAATGAAGAATGCAAGGAAAACCTCTGTATTGTGGTCATGCAAGTTTTATGTTCAGTCATACAGGTTTTTCAAATTTAATTACATAGCCAACCTCATATGATATGCTGATTGGCGCTGAACTTATTTTTTCACATGCATGATTACAAGTGAAATGTCCATCCAAACACTAAACATAATTTTATTAACAATTGTCATCAATATTTTGTTTGCACTTATGTAAATTTTTTATACTGCTCGATCGACAGAAATGCTCAACCCATCTCTATGATGTATTTAAATCTTTTGTTTCTATTTTATTTTAAAACCAAGCATTATCTTGATCTATTTTGTATATGTTGTATGTCCAGTGTACGTTGTCCATAAGTCTGCATGTGAGATAACAGACTTTCATCTGGATCTGTGATGATCTCCCCGTTAAAAAGATTATTCAGTCAAGATAATGTGGCTGGTTTAATTTATTGGCATCCACACCTATGGGTAGATGCGCTTTTGTATTCCTATCAATGTAAACGGGGTGTTGTCTTCTATCAGACAGCAGATGGTTTCTACTTAACTGAATAAAAATCTTGATTGTCTTTTCATTTCGAACAGAAAACAAGTCATCATTTAATTTACCATAATCCTGAAGATTCCAAAGGTGTTCTGGCGTCCAGGCCAATGAAGATCAGTACGGAGGAATGATGAAGTATGTTAGGGAAAGACCTCTACAACCATTCGCAATGTTGATTTACCTCTAAGAAATTTGCCTCAACAAAAGTAATGGTGGTTTAACCTCTATTAAAATTACCTCTAAGGTTTTAGAGGTAAATCCATATTGAACCGCGACTTTAAAAATTACCTCTGTTGAGAGTCGGCTCGAAAAAAATTGTTCACACAAGGTATACTTTTTGGGGCGTTTTGAAACCTGGGCGAACTACGTCACGACGGCCCGCCCAGCCAGCCCAGTGTAGTGTACCCGGTGTGACACACCGGCGGTGTCCACCTCGACTGTTTTACAACATCAAAATTAGAAATTTAATTGTCAGTTCGACGAAATATGCGCTCTCAAATAGTTTTTAGGGTAGTGGTAGTCATCTCACGAAGTTTCAAGTGTCGTCATTTTGTAGAAGTGTGTGTACGAGTGATTTGTCGTGTGTTCACGTCAAAGGGGTGGGGTGGGGAGGTTAAGTGCCTCAAGTTCTTATCAACAAAAATACCTCTGATTATACTGGATTTGTGAAATGAACGTCACGGATTGCTGAAATGACAGCCAGGATCGCTTCAACTTACTTCGGAACTTATTATTTGGGTGAGTGACATAACCTAACAACATAAACAGTGTTGTTCACAATAGAGTACACACAGTTCTGTCTGGGAGACAGCAGACTTTGGTCTGAGTATTAAAATCACATAACACCTTGATCTGACAAGTGAGAGTTACTTGCTGTGACATTATTTACTTATATTTATTTAAATTTTGTTTTAAACCTTTGCTCGGTACTCAAGTGTTGTGACTTCTTATTGAGCCGCCACAAATTACCAGCCATATGGTTTCCGCGATACGGTATTGATGCTGTAGTAGAAGTGTGCTCCTTTTAGACAGAATGAGATAAGAGACATTTGTTATAAAAAAAAAATTATAAATATTAAATAGCAACATTTGGAGTCTCATTCTACTAAAGAAGGCACATCAAAGTGTGGTGAAAGTATTAAAATCTTATAACCTTTAAACCCAACTAGAAAAAGTAAAGAGTATGGGTATTATTCAGATAAATTTAGTAGGATTTTGTTCCGAACCTTTGCTGTTCTTCCCAGTGATACGATTTCTGATCAAGTCATCTTATGTATTAAACCAAACATACTGCTTGCTCCGTTTTGGCTATGAATTTGAATGAGAGGAAAGCTGCTCTATAGAAGTAATGATACGGAGTAAACTCGTTTCTAAAAAATTATTAGTTTATAGAAATTTGACTCCCACAAACACAAGGGGCGATACTGTAGATTGGATTTAGGTGAGAAACGGTACTTGTAATATAACAATTATGCTGAGAGTGTTTACAATAAATCAGTGTTTCTAAAACACTAAAATATTATCAAAACAAAGTCATATAATCATTAAAATGCTTCAGAGGTTTTGGAGTGTTTCAATTCTATTTCAAATAGCTCTAAATCATTTCAAAATAGATTCGCCTCATCATTTAAAGGTTGAGAGTCATTGTGAATGTCTTTATTGCATTTAAAGTTAGTGGCCTCTGTAACAACATTCATTACTATGTCTTTTTCAATGAGTGACCCAATGCTTGGCTTACCATTGATACTTGAAAGTTGGTGTGAAGACAAACTTGTTTCAGAAGGAGGTGGGGGGGGGGGCCTCGAACAGCATATCAAGCAGTTGCATTCTTATATTCATCATGTAAATGATACTAATTGGCACTTATCTTACCTCCAGTTGGGGAGGGGAAAAGTGAAGGGAAGGGGAAGGGGAGAGGGGGGGGGGGAGGGAGGTTCTGGAAGTGTGCTCTAGGTCCCCGCGCAGGATAACCACATTTTGGAGGCCACTGCGCCTCTGGCGTCGACTCCATAGTGTGTCCGAGACTTTCGACCTGGGGACAGCTCAGAGGGGATGCTCAGCATGCCACTGCCACAACGGCGTCACCCCCATAATGTCGTTCTGGATTTGGGAAGGGTATCACCGTCCCGCGTCTATGGCGCCCTCCCCCCGTCGGGCACAGGAGGGGCACGAGGTCACCGCACAGGACAACCGCACTTTCGAGGCCACGGCGATCTGCACCTCTGGTGCCAATCACATTGGGTGTCCGGGACTTTCTACTTCAGGATATCTGAGAGGGAATGCTCCCTTCTCTCGGTTGAGTACGAACGGTAATTGTTGGCGTGTTGTCCAGTGTTGTCCCTCCACCACCTCTCCTGCCCTTCTCCTCCTTCACCCCCCCCCCCCCCCCCGGAATCCTCAATTACATCATGCTGACGGGCATCATGTAGGTTGCCTATCTACACGGCGGAAGGGTTGAAACCGTCCTTATGTTTTAACGCTGACTTCGCTCAGCAACTACGTGCCTGCCGCACGTACTCCTAGTTTAGTCCCAGAAGAGTGCCCCCTGCAAGTTTGGTCGAAATGGGAGACAATTTGTTTCGGCTGAAAATCACAAAAACCCAAAGGCTATAGCCACCGCTCCTCCGTAGGCCGTTTCAATTGGTGGAGCACGCTTGGCGCTTGGCCTAAAAATTCTACGGGCATCTATATGGGCTACGGGAAAGAGTATTTACGCTGCGGCGGAGTAGCGCCACAGCATGGGGTAGCGCCAGTACCTTCGCCACAGCATGGGGTGGGGTAGCGCCAGTGTCTTTGCCGTCTTTGCCACAGCATGGAGCTGCCGAAAGGGCTCCCTCTCGAGCAGTCGAGCGGTAGCGCCACCTGGCGGCAGCGCGCGATATAGTTCACGATCCTCCAGTCAGTCAGTTTTGAAACATTGAAATCTAATCAAAACAAAGTGTTATAATCATTTAAATACTGCATTAGTTTTGAAGTGTTTCAATTCTATTACAAATAACTAACAATATATTCGAAATAGATTCGCCGAGGCTTTGGTCAGATTGAGAATGGCATGAGTAAATAGGGTGGACAAATGAGAGTCCTTTTATTTGTAATATTTATTTATTAAAATAATTTTACAGTATAAATAGAATTTTCACCAACTATACGGGGATCAGCTCATGGCAATGCACGGCCGCAGTCCATAGTAACAGAGAAACTGCTCACAAAAATTCCTTACATCAAATCTGCTGAAAAATTGTTCATATAGATAGATAGATAACCAAGTTGGCCAAGAAACTGAGTTAATTTTGTGTCACTGGGCTTCAAAAATAATGATTATGAATTAAACATTGCTTTCACCGGTAAAAAAACATGTTGGAACTGTTTTAAATAGTTTACCACTATCATAGTATAATATTTCACAAAACGTTCACATACAATTATGCACTCTTAGCTTAAGACAAGTCACCGCACAATTATCTGTGCGTATAATTGTACGTAAGACTATACATTTTTTAACCTCCATGCAAAGATGAGTAAGAAATGGAATGTAATAGTCTTTCCTGGTGCATAAAACTTGTTTTTGCTCCTCACAAAACATTCTAAAATGGATTTGGATAGTCTACATGCTTATGTCACTCACCTTAAATTTACTGGTAACACACACACACTGACACACATGTGTCCGCGAGGGTCACAGCGACCCTTCTTTTCGATGGGTTCGCACAACCAATCACAGACAAAAGGACATGAGCAAAATCTTGTGCCCGAGCCAAAACGTTATCATTGTCTCATTAGGTGCAACCTTTAGCTTACGATTGAATATCTTTCTCGATATTTTTAACACTTTTAAAATGATTTACAATTTTTAACGGCATAACATTAGGCAGAAAACTAATGTTTCATTGCTACTGGCACTACTGCTCAAGACAAATTAAAATACTAGGTAATGGGCTGTATGCCTTTCCATTGAACACTCATCCTACCTCACACTCTTCTGTTGCCACACACACACGCACACACACATACACACACACACATATATATATAAACACAAATTCGCACACCAGCAATCACACCTGTACACGACAATAGAGATGCTCGCACTGTGCGAGACCGACGTGCCCAGACCGAAGCTGAGACGAGACCTCCAAGTGTCGTCTCGGCCTCGGGCGGGAGGGGCATAACGGATATATTCACACAACAATTACAATATAATATGGCTTTACAGATTTTGAAACAAAAAACTAAAGTGCCTCTCAGGGTCAGCAAAATAACTTAAACTGGGCCCACGCCTTCTCTTCTACTCGATGTCGTTGTCCACTCGCGAATTCCGGACGCCAGACTTACCGGTCCAGGGATAGACGTCGGGGCAGGGCTGGCAGGTGCGCATGTACCGAACGCCAGACTTGTGCCACAGGTTGCAGACCTTAGGGTTGTTACAGCGCCGGGGCCGGTCCTACATGCCAACAGAAAGCAGTTAGGAAATACACCAACATTCAATCCAGGCATGAAAACAAATAAGTGCGCCAAACTCGCGGGCGCTATCGAAAAGTTGTGTTGCTAAACGTCGAGGCCGAGAAGGAGGTGAAAACGGTAAACTGACCTGGTAGTTGCACTGGAAGGGCTGGAAGTTGCCGAGACGGCTGACGGGAGTGGGGTCGCGCACCCATTGCAGCGCCTGCCAGTTGGTCACCAGCCACACGTCGTTCATCGAGACGAGCGTATCCAGGAAGGCGATGAAGCCCTCCTTGTGGTGGGGCTGCGTGAACCACGCGGCGTGGTAGAAGAGGCCGAAGGGCGCGCGGTTCGTCGTGTAGTGGCGCTCGAAGTTCTTGATGAGCATTTTGTAGACGCCGTCAGATGTGGGCGGGTTGGAGCACGCGTCCCCCATGGAGCAGCGTCCGCCGTTGAGGTCGGTCCACATGACCATGGGCACCTCCCAGACGCCGGGGTACGAGCGCGTCGGGCACGGCGGGATCATGCAGTCGTGGAAGAGCTTGTAGTCGAGCGTGTAGGGCCAGCTCGGCGGCTTGTTCTCGTAGACCGGCATGGACGAGTCGTACGTGAAGTTCGAATCGTACAGCATCTTGAACATCTTGTTGCCGCCGACCTGTGTGGGAGTTGGGATTAAAAAGTTTTAGTCGGATTCTGAAATGTTCGTCGCACTCCCGATTCAAGAGAGGATGTCGAGTGTGCTCACCGCCAGGAAGGGCGCGCGCATGCCTCGAATGTCCTCCTGCTTGACACCACCGTACGCCGCCAGAATCTCACGTTGGCCAGCAATCTCCTTGGTCCACTTCTTTTGAGAGAACTGTTCACCGAAGCTATGCCTGTAGAAAACTTAGAGTCAGTCGTGGTGCCTGAGGAAAAAAACTTTCGTAACTCAGTAGAGTGCGGTGGAAGCTATGGCTGGAAAGACGCCAGGCTAGATCACTTTTAGCTTGACCGCCTCGGGCCAGAGACTCCAGATCGAGGCTCTGGCGTGGCCATGCAGTAGAGGACGTGCAAGCGGAGCAGAGCCGCGGGAGCATGCCATGCACCGGAGTGACACTCACTCCGGTATGGACGGATAAAAGGAGAGTTATATCGAGACCTCACAAAAATGAGACGTTAGTTAGTAGAGGGTAGTTGGGTAGGGGTGCTGGTGCGATGTTCACGTGACTCGGTGCGGGGCCGGGCGGCTGTCCACTTACGACACGGAGTGCGAGGCGATCTCGTGGCCGGACGAGTACAGGTTCTGAACCTGGCTGTAGTCGGTCCACTCGTGCGACACGTAGAAGGTGGCGGCGATAGGGCAGCCGTTGGGGTTGGTCCTGCCTTTCTCGAACAAATCCGTGTACAGGCCCTTGTTCAGGTCGTTGACCGAGTCGTCGAAGGTCAGCAGCACGATCTGCGGCACCTCTTCCGGGGACAGGTCACCTGTAGGAGGCGGGGCGAGGGCGAGGGCGGGGGCGGAGGCAGGGCGAGTCGGGCAGCGAAAGGGGAAGGAGGCGAGAGATAGAGAAAAGGGGAAGAAAACAGAAATCCGAGTATGAGCGAGCAAGCAAAACAACACGCCCACAGCAGCATCCCAACACACACAGAGAGACACACAAACAACCACACACACGCGCGCGTCGTGCAAGCGTCAGGCTTAGTCTCCGGGCAGGCCAGGCGGGGCCAGGCAGGACTCCACTTACGACACGGAGTGCGAGGCCATCTCGTGGCCGTCAGCGTACAGGCTCTGCACCTGGCCGTAGTCCGTCCACTCGTGCGACACGTAGAACGTGGCCGCAATGGGGCAGCCATTCGGGTTGGTCCTGCCCTTCTCGAACAAGTCCTGGTAGAGGCCCTTGTTCAGGTCGTTGACGGCGTCGTCGAAGGTCAGCAGCACGATCTGTGGCACCTCCTCGGGCGCCAGGTCGCCTACGCGTCAGGAATTTGGGGGGAGGGGGGTGTCAATGCGTCTGTCTTGCTTAGGGCAGCGGAACACTTACGGTACCTCCGGCCGGGCCGGGCCTGCTACGTTCTCTGGTGCACCCACGTGCCGACATTTTCAAAGGAACTCATAGTAACAATACAGGTGCAAATATTCGTCGCGCGTAGTGACTTAACGATAAATAACCTAATTCCAAAATTGTCCACGGTCGCTGTTGTGCTAAACGATGTGAACTAAAGGGTTTGTTTCAAGTACAGCACGACGCCCACGTGTGTTGGTAACGCATACGCACCGGGGATGTCCTTGCCACCGCAGTTGCAGTCGGGCAGAAGGCAGACGTCTTTTCGGCACTTGGCTGCAGACTTGTCGGGTGTTGGGGTCGGGTAGACCGACTCGGGCCTGCGAGGGAGACCACGTTTTACGCGCAACGGCAAGGAAAAGGTTCAAGCGATAATACTTACTCGCACTGGCGTCTTACCTAGTGGGAGGGAACTTGTAGATGTCGACGAACTCCTGCGCCTTGGAAACGATCGCAGTGGATGGCTTAAGGGTGGGTCGGGAACCGCGTCTGAAACAGGACGGGAGGAGTTCGAGCTCAGGACACGCTGCTCCTGCTCTCCAGGGTGCTCCTTAACTCAAATCACGGAGAAACAAGTCTTTGTCCACAGTACGGTATACGGTCAGGGGGTCTGTCGATTCTCTTAACCACCCGCATGTACGGTTATTTGTTAGCGGCACACGCCTTTGTATAAACTGTATAGGATTGATTCAAATTATAATTTTCAGACGTGCAAAAATGCGAAAGAATGGGAATTTGCTATATGGTTAGATTTGAAAAATTGGGCGCCACTCGGTGCATGCCGGCCGGTTCGAGCAGTGAATCTGCGTAACAACTCCATGCAGCACCAGCCTGGCGAGCAGGCGGCCCCACAGCCCTGAGTTCTTACTTACCTCACATTTCTCGCATTAACGCAATGAGCACAGGCGAAATAGACTAACATACTTTTTATAACGTTGAAAGCTAAACTAACTTTGTTTAAATGGTTTTTTGCCTTTACCTAAATTTGAATAGAACCATATTGTAAAGGGGACTTGAGCCTGGTGATACTTACGCTACGGAAGACGGCGTGCCCCTGCTGGTCTCGCTGGCGGCGGTGTAGGTGGCCTTGCCCCTGCCCCTGACGCTGCCCCTGCACACACCGCAACCCACCCGTCAGCAAAACGACGAACAGTCGACCCGACACGCCTCTTCGTTTCAAACAGACGCGCCAGATCGATGTCGTACGGACGAGTCGTTTGGGACCACAACACCAAACGACTCGCGAATATCGTGTCTACGATATTTAAAAAAATAATTCTCTAGTGTGCCACAGGAAAAGATTTATACGGAAGGAGATTCCATAATCTCTTCAAACATCCCTAGTTGGGAGAACTCCGTGACTACAAAACCCAAGAAGTCGAATGATATACAGAAAACACCACAGACTAATTACAGACCAGAAGTCCGCCTTAGACAAAAAATATACCGTAGTACCATCCCCTTTAAAATGTAAAGGAATGGCTGGAATGGAGCCCTTTTATCAAACATGCAAACTATTCCAGTAAAAAAAATTGCTAGTGCTAAATTCTGACTAATGGAAAATATTAAAAATTTTCTTTACCTATGATTCTTTTGTTAAAAAAAAGTATCGGCATTAGAACAAAATTTTGGAGAGAGTAACACACCACACATGATTAACAACATTATATTTGGTTAATAAAATCAATACGTAAATGCATAAATCAGATTAATAATTCGCATGCTTCCTGTTCCCGTCAGTTAGACGTCACCCCACAAAAGGGTTAGCATGCTGGAAAAAACAAACATACGTGTCAAAGCAAAACCACAAACACAGAGTGCATCAAATCGTACGATCTAGAGACAGTTAGTCGACCACCGGCTACGAAAAAGGGAGGGTGCGCTGTGCCAGTAAAAAGGGGTGAACATTACATCAACTCGGGTGGTCTCAAAAATACAGTGCGACAAAGATGCCATGATACGGGTGCAAGGGTGACGATGAGTGACGCCGAGCCGCATGCATGGGATGGATATGAGAAACGCGTCGAACACGCTTGATCCACTGCTTAATATCTTGGTTTTCTTGCCACAGACGGTAATTTATTGAACATTTCGCGTACTAGCATAAGTAAATTTTGAATATCAACAGCAGAAAGTTTGGATCAAGCCTGCAGACACGTAGGGTTGGTGGCGCCAGCAACAACCGCTTTAGAGTCTTTGCTGCCAAAACCCTTTTGGATTATCATAGAAAGTAATGAGGTATTTTGCTGACGCCACATGGTCAGGCCCTCGGTAGCGTCACGTCTTCCGTCAGTTGGTACACCTAGCTGTTCAGGTCGCCGTCAGCGTCTTTTTTCCCTGAAAACAAGGTAGTCCCTCAGCGCGCGGCCGGTAAGTCCTGAAAATCAAAGTCCTCGTCAATTGTGTAGTGGTTACTGTGGTTGTTTGATGTATGATCCATTTACTTCGAGGATGGAGGGGGAAAGGGACTGGAAACCAGAACCAGAAACGACAAATATCAAAATAAATAAAACGAAAACGGATATCAGTTAGAGACAGGACAGGGTATGTTTTTGTGGTGCTTGTGTAGTGAGACAGAAAGGGTTCAAAGAGGGGAGGAACGGAACAGACAGAAAAAAGAGGTCCAGAGTAGTATCACAACCTGACCGTAAGAGGGCGGGGCATGGGATCTAGGGAACAGTCAAGGAGCCAAGCCCATGATAGAGACAACAAATAAGAGAAAACGGCATGCAATAATCAAAATTAGAGATTGGAAAGGGGCCATTAATGAGGAGAGCGTTAGTCAGAGGTTAGTCGGAGGAGGTTGTGCGGCCGCGGGGGCCCGTACCTCGAGACACCAGGGGTCGACAGACTGTCTGGGGAGGCCGTCGTGGGCCTAAGTCTGCCGTGAACAAAACAGAAACTCATTTCAGTCGTCTCGAACACCAAACTCTAACTGAAAGTGTGCGTCCGCCTGGCCGGCTCCGCTCGCCGTCCTCCGCGCCGCAGCCCGGAAGACAGCGAGGGAGTGCGTTACTCTGAGGACCGCACTGACCGGAAGTAATGGTTACCGCTCGGTGAGGGCGGTGCTCTCTCCATCTCTTTTACTATCTCTCTCTCTCTGTCCTCTTCATACACATTTAGGTTTTTCTCTTCCTAGAGTCGTGCAAAATGCAGTGCCTCTTGTTTAAGAAAGCATGTATTACAAGTTATAATTTTAATTATTCTCGGAGAAAAAGTCTACTATTTTTTTCGGAAATAAATAAATAAAAAAAGAGCAGTGCTTTATAACAACCTCACAGGTAAAAGAATCTAAAAGGAGCCTCTTCATTTTCTAAACAGTTACGGGTTGAACCTTGTGTATATACGGAACCCTTCCGCGACCGGACTTGCCCTTCGGAGAGAGCACCGCCTCTCACGGAGTGCTGCGTACCTTAACACCGTGTCCTTGGCCTCCGGGCCGACATCCTGGTCCCTATCAAGGGTCGAGTTAGGTTGGCTGGCTGCATCCTCAACCGTAGCCCGGAACAGGGGGGAGCCAGGGGAGCGAGAGCGAGCGGCGGGGAGGGTCTCGTCAGAGGGTGACACTTCGTTCTCGTGCGAGGTCGAGGTCGGGATGGCGGGTGCGTGGCTGGGTGCGGGGCCGGTGGGGCGGGGGTGGTGGCGGGGAGAGTAGGTGGTAGCGGGGGGCTCAGTGGTGGGGGGCGCCCTCCTGGGGTGGTAGGTGGTACTGGGGTAGCGGGCGGCGGGGGCCTCGGTGGGGAGCGCAGGCGCCGTCGTGGTCCTGGACCGTGTCCGCGGCGGGGGGGTGTTCTCCTCTTCGCTCGAGTCGGTGTGCTTGTCCACGGCGGCCGGAGCCTCGAGCTCCTCGTCCGACTCCCGGCTGGCCTCGGTGGTGCTGGGGCGCGCGCGGCGGGGCGCGGTGGGGCGGCGGGTCCGCGGCGCGGTGGGCTCGGCCTGCTCGCCGGCGGCCGGCTGCGAGCGCGGTCGGTAGCGTACCACGACCCTCTTCCTGCCGGGCGTGGCCGGCCGGTACGTCCTGGGGGCAACCTCCTCGTGCACGCCGGGGGTGCTCGAGCGAATGGGCTCGGTGGTGGTGCTCACGTCCTCAGTGACTGCGGGGCGAGGCCTGCTGGTCGCGGCCTCGGTGCTCGCGGGGGCCGGTTGCGCCGGGCGCCGTGTGACTAGAGTGTCCTCGTCGTAGTCCTGCACCTCGGCGGAGCTGAAGTGCACCGAGCCGCGCGGACGGGTCCGCAGCGCTGGGGCATGCACCGGAGCGGGCACCTGGCCGTCGACGTACGAGACCTCGTTGCGCGCCGTGCTGAACGCCGATGCGGCTGTAGGCCGGCCCACATCGCCGTCCTCCCCGCGGTGCACGGTCTTCCCTATCCTGGTTTTCTCCAGGTGTGTGGGAGTCTTGGCCCTGCGGGTGGTGGTGGTGGGCGCAGGGGTTGTCGTGGTGGGGCGCTGGGTGGTGGTGGTGGTGGTCGTCGTCGTCGTCGTGGAGGTTGTGCTGGGGGCGGACGGAGCGCGCGATGGCGGCTGTGAACCGGAGATGAAATCGAACGGCTCGTCGATGTAGTCGTCGTACTCGTAATCGTAGTAGTAATCGGGTGGCGAGGCCAGCGTGCTGTTGGACTGGGCTGCGGGGGCCGCTGGGGCTGCGGGGGCCGCTGGGGCTGCGGGGGCCGCGGGGGCCGCGGGGGCGGTCGTGGCGATGACTGGTCGGGCGCGCTCCTGCTCGTCTCTCCTGGGCAGCTGCTGGATGGTGACGTACTCGAGGGCCGCCGGCCTGCGGGGCTGGTCATCGATGCTCACAGACCGGAGCGCGGCCTCCGTCACGGGCCTCGGCGGCTGGCTGTCGACTTGGCGCAGGCGCGTGGCGAGCGGTGACGGCGTCGTCGGGGCGCTCGGCTGAGGCTCCACGACGCGCGGCGCGGCCGTGTAGGTCTCCGGCCTGGACGCCGCTCTGGGCCCGCTGGCCTCCGGGGAGAAGGACGGCGCGGGGGAGAACAGCCCGATGAGATCGCCGGCCCTGACTTTTACGGGAGTCGTCCTGACGGGAGCCTCCTCCGGCTTCACCCTCGCCGTCGAACTCTCGAACGAGTTGAGCACTGGGGCCACGAACCTGCCGGGCAACTGCTGTCTGGACGAGGGCGTGCTGGTCTCGACGGGGTGGGTCGGGCGCGAAAACTTGTTCTCCGTGAGGGTGGCGTAGCCGGCGGCGGGGCCATCGAGGAAGCCCTGGAAGCGGGTCTGCGACGGCGGCACGAGGCGGGTCGATGGCGCGCCGGGCGCGTCAGCCTCAGACTGGGGGAAGCGGATGAGCTTGGCCTGGGCCGGCTCCGGAGTGCTGAGGGGTCGTTGGGGCTGCTGGGGTTGTGGCGACGGCGTGCTCGGGAACCTCTGCTGCTGGTGTGGTGCCGGGCTGCTGGCGAACCGTTGGGGAAGCTGCTGGGGCTGCTGAGGCTGCTGGGGCTGCGACGACGGCGAGTTAGGGAACCTCTGGGGCTGGGGCGTGGACGGGCTGCTGGGGAAATGCTGTTGCTGCTGTAGCTGGGGCGACGGGGTGCTGGGGAACCTCTGCTGCGGCTGGGGGCTGGGGCTTGGTGAGGGGCCTGTCGCCCGGCCCTGCTGCACGGGGCTCTGCTGCTGCTTGGGCTGCTGGAAGAAGCCGGCGAACACTTCTAGAGGCACCCAGCGCGGCGAGGGCGTCGAGGAGCCGCCAGGAGCGCCAGTCGTGTCGTAGTAGTTGTACCTGCTGAACTCTTCGCGGAATGCGGCCTCCGACTTTAGGGCGGCGGCGGCAGGCTTGGGTAGGATGCGGACCTCGGATGAGCTGGGCGCGGCGCTAGGGGTGAGGTTGGAGGCGGCGCTGGGGGCGGTAGGCTTGGCGACGATGCGCAGCTCGGCCGGGGCGGGACGGGGGGCTGGCTGCGCGGCCTGCTGCAGCGCGGTGATCTGAGACTTGGGCAGGATGCGGACCTCCTTTGGAGCCTGTGGCGCGTCGCCGTCCTTGGGGCTGGGGGAGGGGGAGGGCGTGGGCGAGGGCTGCTGGGGGCGGGACGGATAGTCAAGCGGGGAGAACGGCTGAAAGTCAGGCGGGAGGGAGAAGCTCCTGTCGGGGAAAGCGAAGGGCCGAGCGGGCGGCGGGGTAGACGGGGGTTGGGGCCGCGCCACGGGGGCGGGCGTGGAGAAGATGCCCTGCACGAGCCTGTCGCTAGAGGAGCGTTCTGGTTCTAGTTTGCGTTGCGGCTGGGAGGGGAAGGAGGAAGGGACAAACCGGTCGCTCTGGTAAAAGTTGGGGAACGGGAACGGGCTGGAGGGGGTGAAGTAATCCTGTGCAGAGTGTGAGTGCGGTGTCGAGCTCTGATCGGTCTGCCTTTTCAGTCCGTTCGGATGTCTGTGGCTGCGGAGAGAAACACAGGGTGATTAGTACGAGGCAGGCCTGCAGCGCCATGGCAGTGCAGGATGTACAGCTGTTTTTCCTTTGACCAGCACATGAGCACAAGATACGCGGCCGGGCCTGGCCGGCGCGGCTGGGGGAGGGACACATATCATAATGTGCATGCTCTGAGCGGGGCCATATCTCCCGTGTTCTCACCTCTACCACTCTCTCTCTCTCTCTCTCTCTCTCTCTCTCTCTCTCTCTCTCTCTCTCTCTCTCTCTCTCTCTCTCTCTCTCTCTCTCACAAAGCGCGCTCCTACACAAATACTTTATTTCACAAGAAACCTGAAAGACAGATCCAAAACGTTTGACTCGGTTCGCGCGGGCGGAGGTGAAGCTAATGGCGAAATGATGTGCAAAAGCAGACCCGAAACCAAAATACTTGAGGGCGATTCCGGGGTAGGGGGTGAGGGGTCGGTAATAATCACAGACATGACAGCGAATTGCGACGGGGGCGGTTTTCATTGGGCTTGCCAAGTACGTTTCGAAATTTTAGGAAGTGGATTCCAGGAGGCCCTTGATGAAGGTGGACCTTTCAGTCGTAAAGGTTCGCTCGGGGAGGGCGAGGGGTTCAGGGCTGCACTGTACACACACACACAGACGAGCAGACACAGGGTGCTGGGTGCCCTCCGGTGCCCTCGTCTCACCTCTTCTGCGGTCGGTCAGAGGTTAAAAGGCCAGCAGCGTGCACGTCACTTACCTGGTGGGCTTGGTCTGCGGGAATGTGTCGTCCACGTCGTACTGCACGTTCACCTGCAGGAATAGTGGCGATGTCTTTATTATAAAGTATGTTAAAGGAAAATGCACGACTTTCCCCCTTTCCACTCATTTGCTTATTCATTTTAATTTTAATATAAATTTTGAGACAGTTTTATCACTGTTCCGGCAACATTTTTTAAAATTAGAATTGTTTCAACTCTCCTTGTAGTCTCTAAGCAAACCGTTTTCCCATCGCCAGACGTACGTTATAGTTGTCGTTGTAGTCCTGGGAGGACACGGTAGGGGCGTAGGAGTCCTGGCCCTGCACGTTGTAGCTGGAAGACACGTAGGTGTTGGCCTGGCGCTGAGGCTGTTGCTGCTGCTGCTGCTGCTGCTGCGGCTGGGCCTGGGGCTGGGCCTGGGTGATGATCTCCACATTCTGGGGCGGGGATCGGTTGTTGTTCTGGTTGTTGTTCTGGTTGTTGTTACCGCGGCTGAACGGCTGCGGCGCGCTGCCCTGGTTGTTCTGGAAGTGGCCGTAATCTGCGAACCAGCACAAGGGCACTTTATTTTTTTTAACCGCGTGAAGGTGCACGTGCTTTGCTCCTCGTGAAAGAGACTGGGCACAATGTGGAGCAGCCATCAGCGCACAAGCCGCCCGGGAGGTAGGCCGACACGCCGAGCGTGCCTGTGCCTTCGGCTGCCTACCCAGGAACCTTGCAGAAACATTTAACAAACTTAAATATTCCCCGAGGCGATTAACCATATGGGCTGTGAAGCGGAAGAAGGGGATGAGTCCAAAATGCGCACTTTTCAGGAAATCAAAAAAACTATTTGCACAAAACTTTTTATAAATATTATGATATTAATGGAGTGTATTTTTATCAAGTATATTACTGGCACTTTGGATATTTTTAATATCACGTGCCTTCATGGAGATATAGGACTTAGCTCCTTTTGAACATCATGACATACGGAGACAAGTCAACTTAACTCTTTTTACATAATGAGAATTTAGAGGTATGTCATTGGAAAATTGGCAAAAGTGGATAAGTCAACTTAATTTTTTATGCATGAGATGCAAAAGGAGCTAAGTAAACACAACTTATTGTGCATGAGAAGAAAAAGGAGATAAGTCGATACATTTACTGTTTTCTTAAAGGCGACAATATTCATGGTCAGTCGCAACACACTTTGGAAAGGCGACTTCTTTTTTTTGTCGCCTCAAAGAAGGCGACATCTGAGATCTTGCCTTAAAACAAGGCAACATATTTGTCGCCAATAAAAATCCAGCACTATTACATTTAAATTAATATGAATCATTTACTGTAAGTCTTAATAAAAAGTATAGGAAATTAATAAGGCTTCACAGTGATATGCATACAGAATATTTCCGTTGAGTTGCGGCTTGATATATATTCTCAAACTGTGCAAAAGGGAATAAGTCAACTTAACTTTTTTTCACCAATGCATTAAAAAGGGTTAAGTCTACTTAACTCTTTTTGCTTTGGTTAAAATTTGATGATTTTGGGGATAAGTTGACTTACCCCCTTTTGCTATCCCATATTAACTGTACATTACAAGTTAAGTCGACTTAACTCCTTTTTCAAACCTCAATATCTCCTATCCTATGGGATATTTTCCTCTAATATTTGGTGGGCAGATGCAGACTAAAATATACTATTACATGCCATAAAAATCTCATTTTGGGGGTAAGTCAACTCAGGGGGCAGCAACGCCAATGACTAGGCTGGGGGCTATGCGCGAGCCCAGTACATTGTCAATCGGTGGCCCCAAATTCTCGAAACCCGTCACTTGTAACTCCGATTTCTCAAAGCAAAGAGGCACTTTTTTTAAGAAGTCCGATCGAGGAACATGACCGTTGACGATTTCGTTCGTTTTTTGGCCAAAGGTACCTCTCATGGGTCTAAGAACAACCCCAAAATATTTGGGCCGAAAAATGCATAGTTCAGAAGATATCGAGGATATTCGTTTTCTCTGACACATTTTGAGTCAATTTGGTCAAAATGGAAACATCGATGTGGGGCGGGCCCTAAGCTCCAGAGATGGTGAAAAATTGGGTTTCCAATGTAAAATCGTCCGAGGAACACGAATCCGGCTAAATTTTACATCGGACCCTTCAAATTTTGTGTGTATGGCCGTATTCCCGTTTTTTCAGTCATTTTTGTATCTCTGGGGTTTGGGTGATGGAGGTCGATTTTCACCAATCCGAGGGCATAGTTCGAAAGGAAAAGGACCAAACTAATTTATTCCGAAATAAAAAGTTTGTGTATACCGTAGGATTAGGCGTAGCTCCAACAATGATAAAAAATTCACTTTTGGGTCATTCCAAACTAGATTTCGATGATTTGAATCGACCCCCTTCGATTTTTTTCTTATTTACATCAAAGTTAGTACGTATTAAGAGGTTCTTTCCTGCGAAATATGGGCGCTGTAGCTCAAAGGGTTCCGGAGATATGGACATTTGAAGGTTCTAAAGGTGTTTTCACTGAAATTTCGGAGAAACGTCCCTTGACGGAGCTAGAAGCGCCGGGTGCCGTATCCAACTTTGCCCCCCGAAGTAAAATGATCTCAGGAATCCGATTCCGGCGCCAGAATGGGCGTTTCGGAACTCCTTATACCCCAAAATGGGAAATTTCGGTTTTTTATCATGCGTGTTGGCGATCTTGGATGGCTAACTTCTACATAATTTTTTGACCTTCTGAGGGCTAAAATCGAAAGCCAGTGCCTAGATCTTTATAAAAGAGGGGTGAAACATGTGGGACCGAACCTGGATTTCACGCTACAGGCCAGCAAAAACGGAAAAATCGTAAATTTGACCGTTTTTCAGTGTTTTGACCCCAATTTTTCGAGATGTTCCCCACCAGGTAGGGAGCGTATCTAAATTATTTCTAGGGGTTTTCGACCTCCTCTTTCAGTTGGATTAATAAAAAAGTTGGGTATTTTGGTCCTTCTCTGAGTTTTAGCTTCTCAAAAATCTCAAAATCGCAAAAAAAAATAAAAAAATTATATTTTCTTAAATTGACCCTAAACTCATATCCATTCCCCCTAACCTTTAATTTTTTAATCCTAGCCCCCTAAACCAAGATTCTGGCCCAGTAGATTCCTAGTAGAAGGCAGGGTGGACCCCAAAATTTCCAATTTTTCGACTATCTAGAAATGATCAGGACCTCATGAAACGTATTTCTAGATGGTCGCCCTAACATCTAAAATTTTGGTCCCTCCTGCCTTCTTATCCGAAATTACACAAGTGTTGGGTGGGCAACATCTCGAAAAATTGGGGTCAAAACACTGAAAAACGGTCAAATTTACGATTTTTCCGTTTTTGCTGGCCTGTAGCGTGAAATCCAGGCTCGGTCCCACATGTTTCACCCCTCTTTTTTGAAAGATCTAGTCACTAGCTTTCGATTTTAGCCCTCAGAAGGTCAAGAAATTATGTAGAAGTTAGCCATCCAAGATCGCCAACACGCATGATAAAAAACCGAAATTTCCCATTTTGGGGTATAAGGAGTTCCGAAACGCCCATTCTGGCGCCGGAATCGGATTCCTGAGATCATTTTACTTCGGGGGGCAAAGTTGGATACGGCACCCGGCGCTTCTAAAGTCAAGACGTTTTCCGAAATTTCAGTGAAAACACCTTTAAAACAGCTTCAAATGTCCATATCTCGGAACCCTTTGAGCTACAGCGCCCATATTTCGCAGGAAAGAACCTTAATAGGTACTAACTTTGGTGTAAATAAGAGAAAAAATCGAAGGGTCGATGCAAATCATCGAAATCTAGTTTGGGATGACCCAAAAGTGAATATTTTATCATTTTTGGAGCTACGCCTAATCTCACGGTATACACAAACTTTTATTTCGGAATAAATTAGTTTGGTCCTTTTCCTTTCGAACTATGCCCTCGGATTGGTGAAAATCGACCTCCATCACCCCAAACCCCAGAGATACAAAAATGACTGCAAAAACACGGGAATACGGCCATACACAAAATTTGAAGGGTCCGATGTAAAATTTGGGGCCGGATTCGTGTTCCTCGGACGATTTTATATTGAGAAACCCAATTTTTCACTCATCTGGAGCTAATAGGGCCCGCCCCACATCGATGTTTCCATTTTGACCAAATTGACTCAAAATGTGTCAGAGAAAACGAATATCCTCGATATCTTCTGAACTATGCATTTTTCGGCCCAAATATTTTGGGGTTGTTCTTAGACCCATGAGAGGTACCTTTGGCCAAAAAACGAACGAAATCGTCAACGGTCATGTTCCTCGATCGGACTTCTTAAAAAAAGTGCCTCAAACCTAAAGTAAAGGTATTTTTCTGGGTAATAGGCTATATAAGTTCATCATGAGACTCCTAGTTTTACAAAGAGAGCCTATAGCAGAAACTCTAAAATTCAAATTTAAAAATGGCGGGAAAACTGCTGAAAACGGACTACTTTTACTGCCCACTATTGATAAACGGTGCAACCAGCGTGTGTGCCATATGGCCTACCCAGACTAAAATTACCATGGAGGTGGCCATGGCCACAAGCTCGGCATGGCCACTCATGGCGCTCCATGGCCGCAGGCCATGGCCAAATCCCCATGGGCATTCACGGCCATGGCCATGGGTCTGGTTACCGTGGCCACTGTAATGGACGTCTTCGAGCTATGTTTACCATGGCCAATGAGGCGGGCATGGCAAATGTCCTGGTGGCCATGGTATAACCTGTTAAATTTTGCAAAGTTTAAGTTTTCTTCCTTATGAGTTTAATTTAATGTAAGTAACAGTAAACGAGTATCGTTTAAGGGTGTCTTGAGCGAGGCGGATCCAAATCTGGTGTCAGTTTTGTCCTAGCTCAAGCCGTTTTCAAGATGCCAGAAAAATTATCACGGATTTTAATTATTTTTAAAATGGCCTTACTAAAATACCTCAAAGAAGCTTCCTACCAAATTTCATGTTGAAATTCCAAAAATTGTAGATTTGAGAAAGTGTTGAAATTACATGGCCAGTAAGGCCATGGCCAACAACATTATCGTACTTGATGGCCAGGGAAGCCATGGCCACCGTAACCATGGCCATTAATGGCCAAACAAGGCCATGGATATATTTACCATGGCCAAACAAGGCCATGGTTATATTTACCATGGCAAATGAGGTGGCCATGGCCAATGTCCTGGTGGCCATGGTTAAGTGACTCGTGTCCATGGTAAGTCTTCGAACGTGGCCATGCCGTCCATGGTAATTTTAGTCTGGGTATTACCCAGAATGAACATTTTTTTTTTGAGAACCCATAACCGGAGACTGAAGAAAAGCTACCGTCATTGAGCATTCGGGGTCCCCATTTGCCGTGTTTTACTTGGGCTCGCGCATAGCCCCCACACTGACCATTGGCGTTGCAGCCCCCTGGTCAACTTATACCCTTCTTCCGCTTCACAGCCCACATCTGCGACTCATAAACCACCGTTCTCCCACTCACTCACGCCTCGCACTCGCGCCAAGTACTTACCCACATCGCGGTAGAGCTGATCGTCGTCATCGTACACGGCGTAGTACTGATCGTAGTTGCTGGGCTGGTACGAGGTGTTGGCGGGGCGCGTGAACACGGAGCGGCCGGTGGTGGGGCTGGGCTGCGGCTGCGGGGGCGGCGGTGGCTGCGGCGAGTACTGCAGCGGAGCGGCGCTGGGCTCGGGCCTGTCGCACACAAGCGATCTATCAGGGGGGCGGCGCCAACAGGGGGCATCTACTCTACGGCAATCAAGACACGTTTTGTAGTTTCAGTCACCAGAGGTCCTCGTCGCACCAACAACTGCTACTAAGACTGGATGTACTGGAGGTGACGGTACCTGTTCCGGTCCGGCCGCCGGGGCGCCGCCGTGGTCGAGGTGCGAGTCCTGTCCCGAGTCGACTCCCTGCCGGGGCTGTCGGCCGGCAAGGCCGTCGCCGTCGTCTGTCTCAGTCTCGTCCTGGGCGTCGTGCCCTGGGGCGGGGGCGGGGGCGGGGGCGCGCGTGGGGCGGGGGCGGGCGTGGTCAGTGACCTGTGTCTCGTCTTGGGGTGCGTTTGCGTCAGCTCGTGGTACGTCACTTTGTGGTTGGCGGGGGCAGGGGCAGGGACGGAAGCCGGGGCAGGAGTAGGGCGGGGGGCGGGGGCGGGCCGGGGGGCGGTCGCGGGGGCGGCGGGACGAGGAGCTGGCCGCGGCGCGGTGGCAGGTCCGTGGGCAGGGCCATTGGCAGGTCGGAAGGCCTCGGGAAGGCCGCGGTTGTTCGGGCGGGTGAACGACACGGCGGTGGGAGGCGGCGGCGGGAGTGTCGTCCTGTTCGGCCTGCTCTCGGCGATGGCCTCAAACACCTGGTACTGGTTGGCCTTGCCGCGCGCGCCCTGGCCACCGTAGCCCTCGTCGTCGTGCTGAGCCAGCCCGATGTGCGCCTTAATGTCGGGGTAGATGTCCTTGAGAGGGTTGAGGTCGTCGTAGCCCTCGGTTGGCGCGAGGTGCACGTTCTCCACGTGGTACTCGTCCGTGTAGCCGAGCACGTCGTAGAACTCCTTCATCTCGTCGTCCTGCGGCCTGTTCTTGGTCTTCGTCCGTGGCTTGCTCGACGTGACGGAATTGCTCGACGCCGTCCTGGGCGAGCTGCCGAGCAGGGGCCGTCGGCCATGCACCGGGGCGGACCCGTAGGCCGAAAAGCTGGAAGACTCGACGGCCATGCTGGGGGTCCTGGTAACGGCGGCCGAGGGAACGAAGCGCTCGGCGAAGCGCTCCCGGGGCGCCGAGGAGGAGGCGGCGGAGGCCCTGGGCCGAGGGAGGAACAAGTTGTTGGGCGAGGCCTGCTGGAAGGTGAACTCGCCGAGGTACGGCCCGCGGCGGGGGTACGTGCTGTAGGCCGTGGTGTGCCCAGGGGAGAACAGCGGCGTGGTGCTGCGGACACTACGCTCCGTTGAGCGGGGGTACTTGGGCGCGGAGCGCTTGTCCTCCTCCGACACCATGTCCTCGTACTCGTTGGCGGCGGGGCTGGGGGCTGGGCGGGCTGGGCGGGGCCGGCGGCCGCCTCTGCGCCCCGGCAGCACTCTCCTCCGGCCGCAGCTTGCCCGACTCGTACCGGTGGTTCTTGGCGAGCGGCGTCCGGTCAGAGGACGCCTCCTTGATTGGCTTGTGCCTCGCACTCTTCACCGTGTTCTGCTCGAGGACCGTCTTCCGTGTCGGCCCCTGATCCGTTTCCTCTTCTTCGTCGTCTTCGTCGTCGTCGTCTTCGTCATCTTGCTCCTTGTTCACCTCTTTGGCGGGCTTTGGCGGGCGCGGCGGGGGGCCGGGCGAGGCGGTTGTTCCGCTCGACGTCACCGTCGCTCTGGTCGTGGTGGCGGCGATCGTGTCCACGTAGCGCTCAAAATTGAAGTTGGGGTCGGCGAAGGGGTTCTGGAAAAAGCCCTTCGGCGTTGTCTTAGCGGTGCTGGCGCCCTGCTTCTCGTACCGCATGTCCCGGTGCGCTTCGGACCCGAAGGGCGACTTGCTCGCGCGGTACTTGTCGTAGTACACGCCCGACTCCTTGCCCTTGGCGCCGGGCACGTGCTTGCGCCCGTCCGTCTCCCACGAGAAGGGCACAGAGGTGTACCCGGTGCGAGGGTACTGCGCCGGCGCCGAGGGCTTCCGGTCTTCAGGGTCGTCGCCGAAGAAAGCCTCGTCGCCGTCCCTAGGCCGGTGTACTGCGGCGGGCGCGGCGCCTGCCTTGTCCGCGCCGTTGGCCAGCCCCTGGACTTTGTCCTCGACACCCTTGTCCATCTCTTTGATAAACTTGTCGTAGTCGAAATCGAGGCTGCCGAAGGTGGCGTCGTCGTTGTCAAACTCTTTTCCGAAGTCGTCCGAGAAGAAGCTCTCCGGCGGCTTGTACTCTCCACGCTGGTGCTCTTCGTCGTCATCGTCGTCGTCCAGGCCCAGTGCGCCCGGCTGCGCTGGCGTGAATCCTGTCTCTGGTGCCGCGGGCTTCGGCGCTGGCCTCGGCGCTGGCCTCGGCGCTGGCCTCGGCGCTGGCCTCGGCTCGGGCCTCGGCTCGGGCCTTGACGCAGGCGGTCCTGCATGTACGGGCTGCGACTGACTCTGCGCCGGTGTCTTCTTGTGCTTGACGGGCTTTCCGTCGAGGTCCGGGTCGTGAAAGTCGTCATCATCGTGGTCGTCGTCCTCCTCCTGGTTTTGGTGCTGCTCGTCATCCCCGTCCTCGCCGTCGTCATGGTTGTGGTGCTGGCTGGCGCTCGGCCGCGTGAGCGTCGCCTCCGGCGCACCCGTTACGGACTCCTCTTCCTCGTGGTGGTGGTGGTGCGGCGACGGGTCCGTGGTCAGCTTGAAGTCGGAAATCATGATGTGCGATTCATGCTCGTCTTTCTTGTTCTTGTTCGGCTTCCTTGGACGCTTCTCGCTGTCGGGGCCGAACTCCTCATCGTCAGGCTCGTTGAACCCGTCGTCCTCGCCGTCGTCATCCTGGTCGCCGGACGGCACCGTGTTCCTGCTCGACTCCTTGGTGCTCAGCTTGTTCTTCTTTCCGGCGTCCTCGTCCTCATCCTCGTCCTCGTCATCGTCGTCCTCGTGGTCGGCATCGGGTTGGTGGCCAGTACTCACGACGGGCGAGGCCGTGGCGCGCTCGTCCACCCAGGGGATGGGCGGAAGCGGCGTCTTGCCGTTGACGGTGGTGCCGGGGGACACGGGGTCGCGGTAGTTGCCGTGCAGCTTCTCGCCACGCTCGTTGATGTAGGACTGGCTGGTCTCGGCCTCCAGCTTAGCCGTGGACACCTCGTGCACGTGCGACGACGGCGACGTGATCTGGGTGCCGGCGGCCGGCCGCGCCGTCTGGCTCTCGAGCCGCGTGAAGTGCAGGTGGGTGGCGGGCGTCGACGTGCTGGTCAGAGACACGGCGGACGGCGGCGGCGGCCCGCGGCCCGCGCCTGCGGGATTCGGGATCGGCACGAAGCCGCCGGCGCCGTCGCCGTCCGCGGGCAGGGTGCGGTACGGCACCGACATGGGGTGCACGTCCGGATTGCCGTCGGCGGGCCTCAGCGGCGGCGGCCGGAGGTCCTCGTTGACGGGGTGCGAAAAAGCCGACGCCTTGGCGTGCGGCCGGCCCGGCCCCGCCGCTGAGCTTTGCGCCGGCCGCTGACTAAGGAACGCGCTGAGGTTGAGGGCGGCAGGGCCGGCGGCGTGCAGGTGCGCGGGCGGCGGCGCCGAGGACGCGGCGCTCGGGTCGAACAGCAGGCGGTAGTGCGGGGGCGTGTCGTCGGGGGGCGGGGGCTGCGGGGGCGCGGACAGGGGGTGCGGGTACAGGTGGCGTCGCGTCGCGTGTCTTTTTGGGGGAGAGAGTCGGCGGGGGGCGGAGAGGGGCGAGGAGAGAAACAAACCCAGGCAGGCATTAGTTATTGCAAGGACAATCACACACTTGAGCTTGTTAAGGGTTAATAAATTAGTTGACATGAAAAGATATTAAGAGAAAGCAAATTGTAGAATTATATTTTTTGACTGGTATTTTTTTAAAACAAGTAACGATTAGAAGTCTATTCTTTAATAATTTCAAATTAGCCAAGGCAATTTTAAACAGCGTGAAAGAAAAACTACTGGTTAATATGGCTAATGATGTGTTAAAATAAGTGCGCAGAAAAGCAGACTGACGTTGTTCAATACAGCAGTCGTGAAGGGAAGATATTTGGACCAAGTGAAGTAAGGGAGGATATACACGAAAAGAACGGAAACTAAGGATAAAGACGAATTCTCGAGGGAACATAGACAGCGTTTGTTGTGGTAAAGTGCAAAAAGAAGTGTTACATAGAGCATGCAGGAGAGTACGGGACACAAGAAATATCCGGCCGCCACCAGAAGCACGCGTGCCAGGGTGGGAGGGGTCGTGCAAGTCAACTTGTTGTAGGTACAGTCGAACGAGTCGTTACCTGCGGACCTGCCGCTTCTTTCGCCTCTTGTACGTCAACAGGTTGTGGTGGTCAGGCGGTCCGAGCGTCAGTTCTAGGGCGTCACCGCTGGGACACACACACTGTTAATTGCCTCCTCGTCTGTTTAATTTCCACCGAAGGCCATGATACTGCCGACAACCTCTCTTTCACATTCAAAACATGTTTAAATGTGGTTCTGTTCAAATTGTCATTTTTAAATTATACATTTCTGTATCGACAATTGGTCAGCAAAACGCAGCAAAAGTGCAAAAATCGACACGACAAATTACACGAAAAACCTGTTTAAATAGGTAATAAGTTGCCACCAAGAATTTCTTAGCGAAGCAACAATTTTTAATTTCAGGCCTATCATCTAGAAAAAAATTGTGCACAATGTAACTAAGGACGTTACGGATGGTTTCAAAAAGTTAAATGTGTTCACATATGTATAAGTGGCAACTATTCGCGGAGAATCTACGGTACATATCAAGACGCACTCCTTTATAGTAATCTACTTCGCTCAGTACGTTACCTGTACGGCGGCGGCTGCGTGGCGTAGGAGACGACGGAACCCTTGTCCCGGCTGGCGCTGGGAGCCTGTAGGGCAGAGACGCGTGTCAGTTGGGCTGCCTACCCTCCGGGCGCGGCCGGGCGGCCGGGCACGACGCTACTCTACCTGGATGGTGTTGGGCTGGTGACGCAGCCCGTCGCGGTCGCGCGCCACCTGGCCCAGGCTGGAGGGCTGCCCGCGGTACACGCGCTGCTGACGGTCGCTCTCTACCTCCTCAGCCGGACCTAGGTCCTCGGCGTACAGCTGCTGCTACAAACCAAACGTTTTTATTTTATTTTTAAATTAATACGAGTAACACATCATCATTCGGTATGCTTCTCAAGCATTAAGCGAGGGAAAAGATGGAACATTGTACACACCTTTGCGATCTCCTCCTGTTCGATACGCTGCCGCCTCTCTTGTTGCTGCTGCTCACGGGACAGGACTGGCTGCGACCTGAGAGCACAGGAGGCAAGGGGATCAGAAAGCGCATCGTGGGACGGGACGTGCATCATGTCTCCGCTAAGATTCTGAATAAGTGCTACTGCCCAGTTTCGTACCAAAAGAAATCTGTTAGGAGACTCGTTAACCATTTAATTTTCCGTGAACTATTCAATGGCAGCATCCTGCAGAGTTAGTAACTCGCTCGTCTCAAATAGCACACACATACATTAGCGTGTGCACACGCGTGCGCGCACGCCTGCTGTGTTGCGGCAGCAGGTGCGTTGCAATGTCAAGTTAGCGGAATAACGTTTCCTTTCACGAGCCGGGAAAACAATAGGACTCCCACCCAGACCGGCTGCCGTAGAGCCCCCCACCCCCCTCCCTCTGCCCCCCCCCCCCTCTCTCTCTCTCTCTAACTCACGCGCGCACACTCACTCTGCTCACGCACTTAACAGACACCGCACTAATACAGCGTGGTGGTGACGACAGACCCGGAACGAAACCAACTCCGAGAAAAAAAAAAGCTTTAAGGTATTTCACTTAGTATCAAACGATTGAGGGTCTCGGGACGGTAACTTAACACCTCTGCAGTCTGTCGACGACCACGTATCTTTAGAAAATCTGAAAATATTTGCACACGGAAATTTAAAGTTGTTACGACCCCCTATGGCCTAGAGGCTATTTTGCATTAATGTGGCTTACCTGAGCGGCGCGCGCGGCGCGGGCGGCGCGCTCCTGGCCGGGGTCGGGGTGTCGGCCGCGCTGTCCGCGCCGCAGCCCACGTTGCGGGGCCAGTCGCACGTCTGTAGCTCGTGGCTGCAACACCAACATTACACACATGGGATATCTGTTCGGAGAAGTGATGAAGAGCTGACTGGGCACCGCGGCCATAGCCGAGACTGATACACAATGCGCCTCGTTATACACTGGATATACTGTGTGTGTATGTGTGTGTGTGTAAAGTGCTCTAGCAGTAGTCACAATATTAGACAGGGCGGTGCGGGGCGGCGCGTGTGTCTCCATCACATTTGTTATTCGTACAAGGGCGGCGCCAAGTTTGAAATAGGATTAAAGCCGTTTTGGGCCGTTTGTCAATCGTACAACCAGCGCTATGATGTAGTCGGGAGTGGGACGAGAAGTGTGGGCTGCCGCGGGAGCGCGTGTCTGCGTGTGTGTGTGTGAGTGCGAGAGAATGGGAGTGAGAGGAAGGGAAAGGAAGCGGGATTAACGGAGGCGTTCGTGTTTTGAATACTAGTTAAGATATTGAAAAATCATACAAATTCAAGAAGGAAAAAAAATGAACTGGCGCACGTAGTCGCGTGGCACTCACCTGTACATAAGCCCGCCCGTGCAGGACTCGAGCAGGGCGCCTCCGAACACGCACACGTAGTACTGGGTGCAGTCGCTGGGGTGCGGGTAGTAGCCGAACTCCTCGGGGCAGTCGAACTCGGTGGCCTGTGTGACCCCAGCGCCGTAGGAGCCGCGCCTCTGGCCGTGCGCTGCAACAAGAAAGGGCAGCGGTCAGAAAGTGGAAAATGCATACAGTGTGAGTGTGTGTCGAATGTGAACTACAGCATCTAATATACTTAAAGAAAAATAACAAAAAAGCCTCGCTTTTAGAATCGTCCGCTGTCTAAGTAGTGCACTAAAATGTAAGTATGCCTTACTTTTATAGAAAATTTTCGAGACAGCTAACACGAAAGTACGCCAACTGGCGTGGGAAAGTGAGGCAAGGTCGCACGCGCGTGTGTGTGAGTGCGCCGGGCCTGCGCGACGCAACGTCTGCCCGGCCCCTCACCCCGCCCAGCGCTCGGCACAGAGCTGGCTTAACCCGACCATCTCCGGCCATCTCCTCGGCGACATATCCTCCCCTCTGCCGCGTACTTAGGCCCCAGCCGTCCGGCCTCAACCGTCGGGACTCAGCCGACAGGCCTCGGACTCCTGTCCGGTGCGTCAGGCCTCAGCCATCAGGCCTCGGCCTCCTGGCCGGGGCCGTCAGGCCTCAGCCTGGCCGTGCCGTTCGGAGCTGCTTAGAGTTCAGCATTGCATAAGGGACCGTGCAGCCTGTGCAGCCCGTGCAGCCGCCAGTGCACATTTCTTACGGGCGATGAATATCTCCCCCCAGTCGCCTACATGCCGAGCTGAGCGAGCTGAGCGGGCTGAGGTGGTCTGGCCCGAGGAGCTTGCGAAAAAGGACGGCCATTCCATCAAACGGGCTGCGGCATTTCACTCCTTCGTGTTGGGCGGCACGCCACCGCGGGGCGCGGTGATATGTCTGGCACGAGCTTTATTGTGACCAACGGGCTAGCTTGATGCATGGAGCTCAGTAAAATTGTAAATTGTAATGAACTGGCAAAATATCTTGCACCCAGTCCATATATTCGAGCCTCAGCACCGAGAAAAATTATTGGCGCGGCCAATGAGAGAAAAAAAAAGTCCTCCCCAGTCAAATAAATCAATGGTTTTGCGGAAACTCGGACCAGAGATACAGCGGCGAGCGTAATGTAAGCATTATTCGGTTCTTATGGTTTTAACCATAAGTATACGGTCAGCGACTCCGACCTTGGAAAACATCAGGAGACCACGCCCAGAGATCCGGGGAGAGGAGAGGAAAGAGACGGAGAGAGACAGAGCGAGAGGGTGAGAGAGATTGAGAGAAGGGGTCAGGTCCTGAGGGCATTGAATCCGGCTGGTTACAAGTTCCGTCTGACCTTGCAAGGCTGCCCGGTACGGCTGCTCGCGATGCGATAACATAGCCTGCCAGACTGGCGAGCAAGAGGGAACGGTTTACTAGATAGAACACCTTTGCCGGCAAATAAATTTCATTCGTTTGTTTTTTTTTTTTTTTTAAGATAATGCCTGAATGCTATTATTATTGTTTTCGTTGTCGTTTTATTGTTATAAAAACTGTTTCATAACGATACAGGAGTTAAAACCTTGTTCATTTATACAATTTTTTGTCAGCAATGGCCGACACACAATGAGCGAGACAGCTCTCTGCAGTTTCCTCAATGAGGCTGCAGCAACACAGTTGATATCGTGTTAGTGAATAATGCATGGGCTATGCGCATAACTACCTACTGGCGAATTCTACCCCGGTCGTTTGCGCGTAAAGCAAAAGCGATTCTATTTCTTCCATTATCTATGTATCCGTCCGTCTGTCCGCCCGCCCGTTCATTCGTGGGGGGACTGGCATAGAAAGTGATCCGGATAGAGTTTTGTTCCGTCATTGTATTACAGCATGCAGATCGGACTCACAGACCAGCGTTCGACACAGGTAAGGTAGTACGCGGATGAAAAAAAAGAGTAATGCTTTCTCACAATGTCGCTTATAAAAGAAGTAACGTTACGCTTGGTGTGTCGGGTGAGAGAGAGCGAGAGGGGGCCAGAGAGAAAAAGTAATGTGTCAGAGGATGGATGCAACTAATAAAAAAATAAAAACAAAGTCTTAGCTGCTTGACTTTGTAAATGCATCCGACGACAACTAACTGTAATTATACCGAGGGTAAAATCCCCAAAATATCTGTTTGCATATCGTTGAGCGAAAAAGTTTAAAGTGCTTGTGTCAGAAGCACTGCCCTGATGGACTTGGTCTCTCCGCCCCATTCATGATGTAATGTATCCCCCACGTCACACGTCTCAGAACGATGCCCTGTTGTATGAACAAAGGACCCGCAAGGGAGCAAGGAGTCAGACTATCAACACTACAGACTAGATTTTATTGTTACAGTTTGCAAATCCAATTACTGCGATTCGATAAAAGAAAAGCAATGACGTGGCTTTTTCAAGGGAGTTTAAGAGACCTCTAGGCCCCTCAAGCGTTAAAGGCACTAGTAAGCATCCTTCGCGTTTTGTTTGGTCCAAGGGCTGCTCGCACTAGGCACTTGTGCGGCTCCAGGCCAGTGAGCAAATAATTCATTAGCCAATAAAATATAATCAACCGTTGGCGCAGGCCTGTGCAAAGCTCGTGCCATTGGGAGTCGTGGCCACTAACATTTCTTAGAAAACGTACATTTATGCGCACAGACGTCAAGGGGAGAACGCAGACATAAAAGTGAAGAAATAGTTCAAATACGTGATATTTTTAAAAAGTTATACGCATAGGTTGGTGACCATCATTTAAGCGTTTATTTGTCTGCGCTAAAATTCCACGCTGCATTAAGAGTTTGTAATATAAACTATCTGGTACTAAAATTTTATGAACAGGACAATTACCACAGTGTAACGATAAAATAAAAAGCTCGCCTTTCCCGTTTTGCAGGTGACTCCCGTCGAGAGCAGCCTTGGAGCAGGCGTTTGCTTAAGAGCATGTGGCAGTGTTTGATCGTTATTAAGAAAGGATCAAGGCGAAAGTCGCCATAAGATCCATACGTGGCGGTTGCCACACACCACGAGAGAACAAAACGGAGTGAGCCATAGCACTGCAAGCGAAGCCATCCAAAAAAGTATTTCAGCAGTCGATTGTCTACAAAGTTCTAACGTCGGCGCATGAAACAATTGTAATTGGGAACTCCAAAAATGTGTGATATAAATCTGGGGTGGTTCATAAAAGGTTTGACAGCCTTTCAAACTATGCCATGAAAAACATTCTAAAAGGTTAATGGCATCAACAAAACTTCACAAATTGGCCGCATCTCTGTGACAGCTTTGCTGCTGTTTTACAACCAGCAATTAATACAACACCTTCAACTATACGGCTAATAGTTTAGAATCTGCTGCATCTATATGCTGTAACAAAGTGTGAGTTTGCACGCTATGGTGTCATTAAAATGTATCATCCAGGCGACGGGACTATTATATCGTACTTTATCTTTGACTGAAAATATAATTGTCTAACAAGTCGTGTCCAGGAATCTGGTAACAAACGACTTTTTTGCAGCGATCGAACCTGATACTTCTGAGCAGGAGATTCCCGGTCATTCCATGCGGCGCTCTACGACACCGGTCCTGACAGGGAAACAAATTACCAAGGGGTCTGCTCACTGGACAACGACCTTGCCCCCTCCACCAGGATCTCTGGCGCTGCAACTAATTACCTGATAGGTGACCAGAACTTGGATGGGTGAAAATATCATAGCAGCATTTGTAATTTTTCTGCCTCGCAGCTCAGTGAAATGTAGAAAATAAATGGACGAATACTCGGCGAATACTATACGAGAGCATAAGAAATACGGGGTGGTGTGCGAGAGACATACAAGATGCGAGTGGCAGAGAGAGGGTGGCAGAGGAGGTGAGGTGGAGTTGATGGAGAGGGGGGGGGGGGGGCGTGGACATCCGGGCGTGCACGGACGCGGACTGGACTCGAGGTCGCACGGGCAGGCCGACCACACCCAGGGAACGGCCTTGCCGCGCTGCCGGCTGGCGCTACCGCCCCGCCCCGCCCCGCCCCGCCCCGCCCCGCCGGCTATCACGTACCACCTAGCAGCACGCACTGTTCATCGAATTAAAAGAATGTGGATTCCTTCACGAGACATTATTCGGTATGAGATACGGATGAGATTGCGCTAACTGGCGGCACTTGCACGCAAAACCGGGGAGGACAAGAAAGAGTAAATTAAACTGAATATGGACTGGAACTGTCAGTACGACGTGAGCGGATCAGCAACCCGGTTTGCACTTTAACTCCTACAATTGCGTGACATTAAAAATATTATAAGCACGACACACGACTATGCTCCCAATATATTTACGTTTAAAAACTTTCCAGGACCAGCCTGGCCAGGCTCTACCGGGCCACGCCTCAGGTTCTCGGCGAGACGCACGCACGCAGACACGGAGATCCGTTTAGCCGCGCCATCTCGGCGCCTCAGCCAAGCCGTGCTGTTTCTTTTTATTTGTACCGTTGATATTAACTGCGCTTGCGCGTAAAGTCAGCCACGCCTCGCTGGTGGCCTTTTAGGTCTCGCTAACAGCGCGGATACATTGCGATACAGAAAAGTTCAAGAGGTGGGGGGGGGGGGGGGGGGGGGGGCGTGGCATCTCTACGTTTGGCATTGAGCCCAGTCCCGAATGGAAATAGCTTTGCTAATTTTGGTCTTTCTCACGATATTAGAGAGATCCGCCGTGCCCAGCCCAGGCGCCTGGCCAGCAGTGGGAGTGCGCGAGAGACAATACGCCACGCTCTGCGATATGGACGGCCTTGCCACTCGCGCGGTGCGCCGCGCCGGGGCGGAGCAGGGCGGGGGCGTTACTCTACACCCGCTCTAGACCAGATCCACGGCTCCCCGCCCCGCGCCGCCCCGTCCCGCTGCTGGCCAGCTGACCTCCGAGGTGTATCATCTTACCGTAATGACATGGATCAGTCCGACCCCTGACCCGAATCATGCAAACGTAATGGGCGCCGTTACTGTTACACAGCCCAAAAAGATTTTACCATGGAAGTGCTGTGGTATAGGATAAAGTTAAATTCTCACTGCGAAAGATGCTTTTAAAAATAAAAGTACAGTGCTGTATGGATTCCTGGTATTATCCACTTGACCTAGGTAGGACAATGAAATGATAGGTTAAATGCCCTAAACCCTGGCGTCCCTTAAAAATTAATTATTGAAAATATTATCAAAAGAAGGAACTTCGCTTACGCGAATGATCAAAGTCACACGAAACATAGAACTAAACCTATTCATCTCATGATTTCTATCAGGAATTAAAGGCTAAAACGGCCCTTCACACCGTAAAATCAAGTTTCTTATGAAACGCAATGTAGGTCAATATTATTTCACGACGAGGGAAGTCCCTAGTCCCTAAGGCCGGGTGAGAGGCGTAGGCGCACGAGAGTCGTGACGTAAAAAAAATATTCCGTTCCGTGTGTGACGTACAGAGCGGCACAACAATAGCTGTCGAACGTAGAGCGCAGCACTTGACACTGTTCGGAGAGGTGGTCCGCGCGCCACCCTGGGCCACGCCGCGCTGCAGTTGGGCCCCACGTGTCGGCCACAAAGGGTAACCCTGGCTGTGAGGGCGGTTCAACATAATCGGCGACAGATACAACGCTTCGTGCGTAACTGCAACGCACAAGGATTCTTTTTAAAAAAATTTCTTGCGCCACTACACGTTTTAGGGCATTGGCAAGTTTTTTATGCAATAAAACTATAGAAAACCACAAAACCAAACCCCTAAAATTTGACAATATTCGTGTCTTTTGTCGATATATTTTTTAAAGGTGCATATCATTTTCCAATTTCTTAATTTTGTAGTATGTACTATTATATATTATGTCATTTTCAACCGTTCGTTAGTATTTCGGATGTAGATTTTTCGGCCGGCGGGCCGCGCCTCGTGGCCCTTCTCCCACTATAACGTGCGCTGCTAGGCCGGCCGGGCCGGGAGCTGCTGCTGGGTCCAGTGTCTTGACCCTGGCGCTAAAGTTCCATCGACCTCTAGTGGGCAGGAGGAGGGGGGGGGGGAAGAGGAGTCAAGCGGCGTCCCGAAGAACAGGTTATTCCAACCTCCACACACTAGGATTTGGCAACGAGCAACTCGTTCTGATGGCCGGGATGACACTTTGTGTGCCGGCCAATGCGTGCGCGTCAGCGTGCGTGTGCACTTCTCGCGAACCGAAACACTGCCGAAAGGCGGAAGAAGGTGAATCCTTCGTTTCGTGGCGTCTACCCAGTGAATTTTTATGTTACCCGTGTCTATTTTTCATCATAGATATCCGGGCACATGCTTAGCACAAAATGAGGTATTTTACGAAAGTGAAGAAGAGGAGGAATAGCGTCTGCTCCCGGACCATCACAAAGCCTTGACCAATGAGAGCTAGCCTTCCTCGTGGCCAGCCTCAGAAAGATCCCTTCTGATTGGCCGAGGCTTTGTGATGGTCCGGTAGCAGACGATATTCCTCTTCTTCTTCACTTTCGTAAAATACCTCATTGCTTATCGCTGAGCAAAGCGAAGCTTACTCCTGCAGGGGATCAGAAGTGTACTTGGTCAAAAAGCGGTAGTGTTTCGCAATCTATTAATTTGGGCGCTATAATATTTGTCCAGACTTTTCCTATAAATGGAGTTTGAAATATTGAAACTTTTATTGTAAACTTCACTCCGGAAAGGTTGGCAGGCAACGAAAGGAGTTGAGCGGAAGCGCCACCTTGCGGCAGTGCGCGAACTACGTCACGACGGCCCGCCCAGCCAAGCCCAGTGTACCGGCGGTGTCCACCTCGACTGTTTTACAACATCAAAATTAGAAATTTAATTGTCAGTTCGACGAAATATGCGGTCTCAAATAGTTTTTAGGGTAGTGGTAGTCGTCTCACGAAGTTTCAAGTGTCGTCATTTTGTAGAAGTGTGTTTACGAGTGATTTGTCGTGTGAAGTGTGAAGTGCCTCAAGTTCTTATCAACAAAAATACCTCTGATTATACTGGATTTGTGAAATGAACGTCACGGATTGCTGAAATGACAGCCAGGATCGCTTCAACTTACTTCCGAACTTATTATTTGGGTGAGTGACATAACCTAACAACATAAACAGTGTTGTTCACAATAGAGTACACACAGTTCTGTCTGGGAGACAGCAGACTTTGGTCTGAGTATTAAAATCACATAACACCTTGATCTGACAAGTGAGAGTTACTTGCTGTGACATTATTTACTTATATTTATTTAAATTTTGTTTTAAACCTTTGCTCGGTACTCAAGTGTTGTGACTTCTTATTGAGCCGCCACAAATTACCAGCCATATGGTTTCCCCAATACGGTATTGATGCTGTAGTAGAAGTGTGCTCCTTTTAGACAGAATGAGATAAGAGACATTTGTTATAAAAAAAAAATTATAAATATTAAATAGCAACATTTGGAGTCTCATTCTACTAAAGAAGGCACATCAAAGTGTGGTGAAAGTATTAAAATCTTATAACCTTTAAACCCAACTAGAAAAAGTAAAGAGTATGGGTATTATTCAGATAAATTTAGTAGGATTTTGTTCCGAACCTTTGCTGTTCTTCCCAGTGATACGATTTCTGATCTTTAGTAGGATTTTGTTCCGAACCTTTGCTTTTCTTCCCAGTGATACGATTTCTGATCAAGTTATCTTATGTATTAAACCAAACATACTGCTTGATCTGTTTTGGCTATGAATTTGAATGAGAGGAGAGCTGCTCTATAAAAGTAATGATACGGAGTAAATTCGTTTATAAAATGATAATTAGTTTATAGAAATTTGACTCTCACAAACACAAGGGGCGATACTGTAGATTGGATTTAGGTGAGAAACTGTACTTGTAATATAACAATTATGCTGAGAGTGTTTACACCAAATCAGTGTTTCTAAAACACTGAAATATTATCAAAACAAAGTCATATAACCATTAAAATGCTGCAGAGGTTTTGGACTGTTTCAATTCTATTTCAAATAGCTATAAATAATTTCAAAATAGATTCGCCTCATCATTTAAAGGTCATTGTGAATGTCTTAATTCCATTTAAAGTTAGTGGCCTCTGTAACAGCATTCATTACAATATCTTTTTAAATGAGTGACCCAATGCCCAACAATAAGTTGGTGTGAAGACAAACTTGTTTCAGAAGGAGGTGAAGGGGGGGGGGGGGGGGGCAGACAGCATATCATGCAGTTGCATTCTTATATTCATCATATAAATGATACTTATTGGCACTTATTTTACCTCCGGGTGGGGAGGGGAAAAGTGGAGGGGAGGTGGGAGGGGGGGGGGGGGGTGAGGAGGAGGGAGGTTCTGGAAGTGTGCTCTAGGACCCCGCGCAGGATAACCACATTTTGGAGGCCACTGCGCCTCTGGCGTCGACCCCATAGGGTGTCCGAGACTTTCGACCTGGGGACAGCTCAGAGGGGATACTCAGCATTCCCCTGCCACAACGGCGTCACACTCATAATGTCGTTCTGGGTTCGGGAAGGGTGTCACCGTCCCGCGTCCATGCCGCCCTCCCCCCGTCGGGCACAGGAGGGGCACGAGGTCACCGCACAGGACAACCGCACTTTGGAGGCCACGGCGACTTGCACCTCTGGTGCCAATCACATTGGGTGTCCGGGACTTTCGACTTCAGGATATCTGAGAGGGAAATGCTCGCTTCTCTCGGTTGAGTACGAACGGTGATTGTTGGCCTGTTGTCCCTCCACCACCTCTTCTGCCCTGCTCCTCCTTCCCCCCCCCCCCCCCCCCCAATCCTCAGTTACTTCATGCTGACGGGCATCATGTAGGTTGCCTATCCACACGGCGCAAGGGTTGAAACCGTCCTTTTGTTTTTTTAACACTCACTTCGCTCAGCAACTACGTGCCTGCCGCACGTACTCCTAGTTATGCAAACATTTGTACATAATTATATTTATGTACAAATTTGTGTACAGAAGTTAGTTGCACCTAAGCTATTCATGTTCAGAGTGTACTGTCTTACGTATAAAATTGTTCTCTGTTGCAGTTCTCCTGCCACCTGCTGTGGGTAGTGGCCTCTTTATGAAGAAATGGGTCGTGTGCGGCTCAGCACCCGGTTGCGAGGAGCGGCTCCCGGTAGCAAGTAAGTGCCCCACCCAACAGCATGCCCCCGCCCCCTTCGTACTAGCTTGTAGTCATACCTCTTACCACCAACTCAACTCCACTGTCAAAAATTTCTACGGAAATTTTGACGATTTTGTCCGGAAATTTTTTAGCTGGTGTGAACCGTTCTTAAAGTATACTTTTCGATTTGCGGACCCTAGCGTACTTCTAAAATAGGGTGCAACCCAAAATCCCGTATTCTGCATATTTTTGCTACTACGGCACTTTTCATGGAAACTTTTTACGGGACTCTCCGTACTTAAACAGGTACGGAAGCGGCCGTAATTTACAAATACGGTTTTTGCCGTTTTTGGAGGTACGGACCACTCCGTAAAAAATACTCCGGTGCTCTCCGTCACCATTTCCGTAATATGCTATGCTTGGTAATATGCTGGAATTTTTAACAGCGTCGGCCAGCGGTCTTAAAACATGCACAGCGCCTCCCTCTTTGGCTCGGGTAGCAGCGGGAAATTCGTTACGGTGTAATTTAGTCATCTATCATACCATTCCCAAATTGATGAAACAGACAGATATGTTTTAGTGAACGGTTACGAACACTCTAAAGCGGCCCCCTCCCCACCCCTCAATGAGCGAGTATTAGCGCGAACAGTGAAATAGGAAAGTGAAACCGGCGCGACCACCGACACGGGCTCGCCGCCCCGCGCCACACCCCGCTTGATAAGTGTTTTTGATAGTCCTTCGCACAGTCATGCTCGCCTCGCGCCTGTAAATGGCCCCTGATTGTGCCCTGCCACCTGCACCCTCTAGTGAGCCCGGCTCGGGCCCCAGCCCCAGGCCGGGAGCTCATTAGATAATCTATTCTGACTCCGTGACCGCCGCGCCGTGGCCTCCCGGGCTTTCTCGCGCGCGGACAACGGGAAAAGGAAATGCCGCCGGAAACTCTGCGTCCGCGGAAGCTGAGTTTTCGACAATCTTCTTGGATAGAGAGAGAGAGACGGGGGGGGGGGGGGGAGATGTGAGACTGCGTGGGACAAACGGGCGACGGCCGTAGAGCGTTACAAAGACTCGTATTAAGTATCCGTGCGGCGATGTTACGACACTTTGTTTCGCCGCTACAAGCGTGCAGTATTGCCGCCCGCCGCTTCAATTTTGGAAAGGACCAGCCGAGTGGGGGCGACCGGTCAACACAGCCGCTGTGAATCAGCGCGGCGCGACAGCCGCAGAGGTCGCGTGGGCCGCGCAGTCAGAGGGATAGAGGCAAGACACGCGGCCAAAAAATTCAATCCGGTTCATTGACGTCCGAGTCTGCCATAAAGCGGGGGCGTTCTGCTGACTTTCAGTGATGCGAGAATCAGGCGGGATGGGTGTAGCCCGTCGTCTGTCCTATGGGGTGTTCCCGCCGTGCGGATAGCAGTTTTGTGTGTAATGCCAGAGGGCGCCGAGCGCTTTCCACACCTTCTTTTCTTTACAACTTGTTCGGTCAGACCCCGACTTTTTAAAACTCACTGCGCTTTTGCCCTGCCGTGTCGTGATCTCACCACAAGGCGGCCTGTATTTTGACAGAACTCTTGACACGAAGAGGCCGGGGAGGGGTCGCCAGGGCGCGCTGCGGTCGTGCGCGCGCGCGCGCGCGCCGGCCCGGGCCAGACGCAACGGCGGAACAGACTCACGCACATTTTGGCCATCCTCCTGCCCAGCCCTGCCCCCACCTCTGCCTCGCCCTTTCCTAATCGGGCGCGGATATCGTCATGATCCCCATTCATGCTCAGCCATTAGGTAACATCTGGGTCGCCATTACTACAGTGCTCTGCCCTTTCCTCAGGGCGCCGACGAGCCGCGCGCCGACATGACCTCAACTCTCAGATCTTTGTCAGAAAGAAAAGACGTCAGAAATATTAACTACTTTGGCACGCTTAGTTCAGGCGAGCGTCGGTAAATCGACGTCTTTTTTTAAAAATAAAAAAAAAGAAATTGTATTAGGGTGTTAGCCCCTTCTCCGTCAATTTTCTTATACTGCAAAAATAGTTAAATCTATAATTTGGAAAGCAATCTTCCTAAAATAATTTTGAATGAATAATGCCCCTTTCATGCTTATAATTGACAAACTTCGAGTCGTAAAATTCCTTCGCAGTGCAAGGATGGCGATCCGGAGCGAAAACGTGATTTTTTTAAGAGCTCGAAGATATCCAACCTTCTTTTTTACCACTGTGGAGTGGCCGGTTCAACGAAGTGGTCCAAGGTCCGCCGGTGTGTCCAGCAGGACCCCGCCAACGCCACTCGCACGAGAGGTGTGCCACGCCACGCCACGCCATGCGCCGCCGCTCCACCGGGTCCACCTGACCACGCCCCCACCGCGGCCTCCGCGATACAAAGCGGTCACTGACATGTAAAATGATATCAGTAAAAATTCTGCAACGCGCGGCGGCGTGAAAAGGGGAAAAAATGAAACCAGTCGGGGATACTGCTCGGCGCGGCGGTCCGGCGCGGCGCGCGGTGCAGCTGGCACGTGCTGCAGGAGCGGCTGGGCTGGCGGGGAGAGGTGGGGCGGGGGGCGCAAAGCGAAAGGAGCATACATGCAGGTGTCTATTAGCATACGGTGCAGCGTAGCGCAGCTTGCAGACGGGGGCAGAGAACCCGCACGCTCGACCCGACCGCACGATATTCGGAACTCCTTGTTCTTGTTCGCATAGAGGCGTGACAGCGCATTTCGAAATCAAAACTGTGACGCATTTATTCAGCTTTTTTTAAAGTTCTAAATTTTTAACACGTTATTTTTTTATTTATAAAAGAGAAAGACCGAAAACGGCGTGCCAGCCACCACTGCACGCTGAAAACTATATGTCTGCGATGTTTTGAGGGAAAGGGAAAACTTTGAGAAACTCCCATAATTTGAGGAAAACTTCTCAGATTTTAAGGGGTCTCCCTTTCTCTCCAAAAATTAGACACTTTTCGTACCCTGTGGCTGCTGCCCAGAACAAAAATCGACAGCGAATAAATGTTGATCGCCGGGGCGCCGGCCGAGAGGTTCCAATACTCGTACGGCACGAGTCGGGCGTGGCGGGGCGGGGCGGGGCGGGGCGGGCGGGGCACCGGACCCGTCGAGCCAGCGCGGCGGCAGTACAGCTGGCCGCAGCTGCAGGTGTCACAGGTGCGCACATAATGACCGCCGGTGGTCGGGCTGCGCGTGTGCGGCGTGAGCGCGCGCGCGCGGCCCCCGCGGCGCCCCGCAATAAAGCGCGTAAAAACAAGAAATAGCACGGCGAATGTAAAATCTTGCATTTTGTTGGTGCGGCGCGGGGCGGTGGCGGCCGGCAGCCTTGGACGAGAGAAATGGGCTGCAAGTCCAGCCGCTCCGCTCCCGTCGCGTCCCGTGCTGACCGCTGGCTGCCACTCGCGTGTCAGTCCGGCCAGGACTTGTCAGGCGCGCGCGGACGCGGCCAGCGGGGCCGAGTTTGGCAGCCTACATCACACGGCTAAAATGCAACGGAGATTTTTCGCGCGGAAAGAGTTTATCCGATGATGTAGCCACATTTTTCCCTCTTCTGTACCATAATCGCGATCTTCTGAATATGCCCGTTATCCTTGCCTTGCAGCTGCATTCCCAAGTGCCGAGCACACTGTGAAACAACTGTAGCGGCGGTTAAAGAGCCAACAGTCCCCATAGGTGTTGTGGGGCTGACAAATCATACGGTCTCGCTCCGCGCGCGCACTGCAGTTGCACCGCAGGAACAATAATATATTCCACCGGTCCGGAGTTGTTATCGCTCCAACTCCTCGTCGATAATTCAGTGAATGGAACATAAATTACAATATTTTCCACGCGGTGCGGCGGCGTCGTCGTGAGACCCACTTTTACTTTCGTACGGAGCGGCGGCCTTCAGGGTCGGAAACGGTACCACAACCTGAGGTGGGGAGAGGGAGTGGTGTGAGGAGAGGGGGGGGGGGGAGGTGGTCTGTCTGCTGTAATCACGTGCGGGCCGGGCAACGCTCTGCAGAACGCATGAAGTAATTACTGTTACCCCGAGTATTTGCGTTTTTAATCGCACCCGGCTGCGATGAAATATTAATGCACTGAAACTATCGGCAAAAGCTGCAATCACCTGGCAGGCTTCAGAACCAAAACAGGCCGACATATCTCAGGTGAACAAGTCGCTTGCGAAGTCCGGATTCCTTTTGTCAAAAGCAGAAAATGTAGAGAATAGTAATTAATCTCCACACGTTGATTGGGTGGTTTTTAGAGGGACCACAAACATTGCGATACAAGTCCAGTTTTTTTTTCCTTTCTCTGTCACAATAAATACAGTGCGCGCAATTATTGGCCTCCGTCTCCGATCAGGAGAATACCAATAACGGCTTTCGCACCGCATTTTTTTGCCTCCCTCTCATTGCTATCCTATACTGACCTCCTTCGATATACCTCCCCATCAATGCAAAGACCGTGGCGCTGGCGCGCAGCTGAATAATCCAAAGCGTTTGTTGGCCGTCGGGTCTGATTGGCGGCGGCGTGCAACGCGCAGCGCGCCACCGGGCCGCCGCCCCGCCCCGCCCCGCCCCGCCCCGCCCCGCCCCGCCCACTACAATTACCGAGGCGTTGTTGACCCCGGCGGCCTGCGGCCCGGCCCGGCCCGGCCCGGCCCGGCGGGTCGCGGCGCGCCGCAGAGCAAGTGGCCTCATGAATGAGCCTGCCGCCCGGGCCGGGCCGGGCCGGGAGCGGGGCGTAGCGCGGGACAGACCCCAGCCCACAATAGCAAATAGGAAAGCAGAAGAAGTCAAGTATAAGGAACACGAGGGTGTTCTCTCCTTTCTGATGACTTCCTGCATATATTTATTTCGTTGCGACCGAAAAATCCAAAGGCACACTATGTGCCAAGTAAATTATGTAACCATTGCGAAACTGTAATGATGAAATCGCGACCGCTAGTATTTTCGAATTGCTTTACAGCTAGTGGGGAACTAAACTAAAACCATGCGAATCCTGACCGAAAATTGGACCTTAGGTAAAATCAAAAATAATCGCTCGGTGACGGTTATCCCTGTAAAAAAACAACAACAACATATTTCCGCCAGCTTGCCGAAGATACGACTTAATTTTCGAATCCATTTGGGGCCGCTTCTTATCTGCCGTTCCCCAACACGTGCAGCGCGGCGGCCGTCCCCGCGGCAGCTGATTAATACCGCGGCACGCAGCGGGTGGCGAACCGCAATGTAGTGTCAGACAAAAGAAAGTGGAAGCGAACGCGAATCCAAGGTCGGGCCGCGAGGTTGCGCAACGCTGGAGGCGGGGCGGGGCGGGGCGGGACATTACCCGCCGCTGCTGCAATCTTTCTTTATTTCGTTTTGATTCCCAAATCGCGGCCCTTCCATCGTGTTTCCGGCCGGGCCAGGCAGGCCGGCCCGGCGCCCTTGCCACTGAAGCGCGGCACTCGCGGCGCTGCTGACGTTTAGGCAAACAGAACAAGATTCACTTTCTTTGACCTTGGCACGGCACGGCACGGCGCGCTGCGTCGCCGCGGGCTGAGCGGTGTGGAAGCTACCGCTCGGGTGCATCCGCCCGTCCCCACCCGTCCGACACGTCAGGGGTCATTCCCCGCGGGGCCTCAGGCGGCCCCGTGCTGAGAGAGAGAGATAGAGAGATAGACAGTGAGAAAGATACCTCAGATGGATTTTAATGACCTGTTGTACTTGCAAAAAAATCATTGAGCTCAAAAATCGACTTTGGCTAGTTTAAAATAGACTTTGAGAGGTAGGCCTGCCCTCTCCTGCCCGCTGTGACGCGCTGAAACGAAATAATCGGCGAAAAAGTGGGATGTACGGGAGGAAAGTAAGAGGTGGGGCGGGAGGGGGGTTGGGGGTAGACGACGGACAGCACGACGACAGCTGGCTGCCGCAGAGGTGTGGCTGCGCCACTGACCCGCGGGCCCTGCACACCACGTGTGCCGGCCGCCCCGCCTTTCCCTCACACGACACGCCCTGCCGGCCCGGCGGCCGTGTACCTCGTGATGACCGCCGGCGGTGCTCGCGGTGCGGTGGGATGCATGGCGGTGACAAAGTGGTTTGGCGTGTCGCGGAAGCAGGGTTACAATCATGCCGTCGAGTGTCGTGTATCGACGTTCCGATTAGCGACGCTGCCGCGCGGCGCCTCGGATGTAGGCAACCCATCGAGTCCCTGCCGCCTACTCAGCCCGAGTCGGTCTCGTCCAGCGGCTTCCCCGTTTCGTTTCGAATGCTGGCGCCGCGTTTGGAGACAGCAGTGGCGGTGCGGTATGCGGTTCCGCGGCGGCGCGCCAAGATGCAAGGTCCGAAACCTCTTGACCGCAGCGAGCGTGTGAGGTCCTGACCCAACGCGTGGCGCCTAGCCTGCGGCCGAGCATAGGCGCCCGCGGCGGCCTGCGCTGCGGTCACGGGGGAAGCGGCACTGGAAACACCCGCGGCCCGACACGAGTTTTGAAACAGAACGATAAGTTACTTGTGGGAACGGTACACGTTGGATTACTCAAGTCGTTTAGTTAAAAATAAATGGTGAGAAATATTTTTCTTTCAATATATATTATATCGTGGTGTTGAGCGTAATGGGTTTCCTTCTGATTACTCCTCAGCAGCGCGAGTAAGTTATGAGCCCAAACAGGGAGCTGGCACGCTCGGCATGGCGCGTGTCGGCGTGGTGCATCGCACCCCGGCGGCCTACGCGGCGGCCTACGCGGCGTCCCGAAGGGAACGGCGTTTATAAACTAAACTCAGACGTGAACTCATCAGCACCTGTCATGATCACGACCACGCCCCCTCTCACCCTCTCTCTCCCTCTCTCGACGAGCGTCCGTCAGTAACGCCCACCTCTCTTGATCCCCCGCGCCTCGCCGAGTCGTAACTCTCCCGCGCGTTACGAGTCGGGCGGCCCCCGTCAGGCGTTCGCAATATCATCTAAAGCAAAAACTGACCAGGGCGGTGGCGGCGCGGCAGCCTATCGAAAGGCATGGGCGGGCCGTATAACGTCTCGAACGGAGGGCGCGAGGGGAAATTTATTTTGCAGGGGCGCTGTGGGCAAGTGGGCAGCTTGCGCGGCTGGACAGTCTGACAAGGGAACCACGCAACGTCGGCCGTTTTGACGTACCTTTCACCGCCTAGGCGCTGGAGAGGAGTTTTTTGGTGCAAAACAGTGGTAAAACAAAGGTAACGCCTTATAAATATGTAAGAGGTTAAATTCCTTTGCAACGGCATTAAAACTCGCCTTAAGAATCAAATTGAACATCCTTCGTTTTTCTTTAACGCCTTTTTAAGGGCGTTGCGCTCTCAAGATTGTTGACACGCATCTTAAGGTGTTTGGGTCTCATCCTTGTTTTACCAGTGAATGACTTGGTGGCGTTCTCTTGTGAGACATGCTCCTTCGGGTTCATACCTTATGTGTGCTGCGAGCCTGCTGCGTAGGCAGCCGTGGCGCACCCGTGTCCTGCGGGCTGGCCTACCTCCCAGGCTGGCAGCGGCAGCCTGCTGCGTAGGCAGCCGTGGCACACCCGTGTGCTGCGGGCTGGCCTACCCATAGGGATCCCACTGACGGCCACATGTATTCTGCTTCGAGAGCAGGGCAGGCTGCGCCGCGCGCCGCGCCTCCCTCTCCCGTTCAGAAGACAGCTTACCTCGCAGCGGACTTGCGACTGTTCTAGAAACGCGTCGCTGACTGCACACTCACCTGAAAGGCAGAGGAAAATATTTCATTAGGTAAGGTCATAGTCTGATGATCGCTGTGGACAGGGAGGGACGAAGAGTCCTGCTAAGCAGCCGAGCTAATGAGACAGCGCTGGCTGGGCGTCGCTTCCCCAAGCAACTCATACATCAGGCGGCCCTGCCCGCCCCGGCCCGGCCCGGCGCCCTCCTCGCCTGCCTGCCTGCCTGCCGGACCGCAAAGATCAAGGCGACCCGGGGCTCATATACACATCTCGCGCCGGCCGATGCAAGGCTGTCCTGCTCTCCCAAAATATCGCCTGCCCTGCCGCGGACAAACGCGTTTCTGTCGCCACCCGCAGTGCGACTCCCGCTGGCCGCGTCAGCGAGAAATAAGCCCGTCGTTTTCCCTCGAAAACGTGTTTGTTTGGGTCCATCTGTCGCGGATCCGCGCGGGGCACCCCAAAGGGGTGACGTCAGCCGTCCTGTGTGGCGTCAGTCGATTTTTAATCATTTAGGTTGGGGGGGAAAAGCCCGTTTACGTCTCGGCGAGTGTGTCTCCGGCCCCGCGAGGTGAGGGCGGGTGAGAGCAGCGGGGCAGCAGCGCGCCGGCCAGCAGCTCGATAGTTAATTCAGACGATGACGAAAGGTCAAGACCTGCGGAGCAGCGGTGGGTGGAGCGGAGAGACCCTTCACCGCAGACCTGATACCAATTTACGATCCCATTGTTTCTCTCTCTCTCTCTCTCTCTCTCTCTCTCTCTCTCTCTCTCTCTCTCTCTCTCTCTCTCTCTCTCTCTCTCTCACACACACACATACACAAACACACACCACAGAGGCACGCGGTCACCTGATCGCTATTCAGACAACTCACTTTCAATCGGAAGACTTCTTCTTTAAATATCAAGAGCAAAACGAAATATTAATCATGACGTCCTGCATGCTGGTAATAGACCGCGGGCTCAGCATATCACGCAGCTTCCAACGCGAAAATGTCGTACGCAAACACGCCATTGGTAATTTTCCCTCGATTTACGCTGGCCCTCGCGCGTAAACGCTGGTAATACAATTACGACACCAATGCAACATAATTATTTCTTTTTCCATGAAGAGCGATCTGCCGCCGCGTGACGGCAACATTGCATTGTTTCAGCTCGATACTCTCATGTATTCTCTCTCTCTCTCGAAAGCTCCCTCATGCCTGCACTGTTAACTAGACCTGCATGCGTGTGCGTGTTGTCAACGTGAGACCGGCAATTAGCGTGACAGGCTCCACTTAATGTGTTCGTGAGCGTTCAGCAACACTCTGCCGGGACACAGGACCACCTCAAGGCTGTTGCTGTGCGTCTATCACGAACGGAGTCCGCCAGCACTATAGATCCAGAAATTTTTTAGTTTTCTTTTTTTTCCTTCAAGAGAAAGAGCGCGCGCGGCGTGTATGTATGGCGGTTGTTCTACACAGTGAAACGGGCAGCCAGCCATACTCTTCCCGCGCAGCTCCGCCCCCGTGGCGTGAAAAATGATGTTGGTAGTTTGGCGAGGGTCAAGTGCGGGACACAGAGCGACCAGACCGCCGCTGACCCCAGGCGAGCCGGCCGGCCCGCGCCGAGACGCAGCAGCGGTCATCATTAAAGCCACTGGGGAGAGAAAAACCCACCGGGGAGAGAGAGGGAGACAGAGGAGGCAGTGGTCATTCCAGCCGGCAAGAAAGCAAACGAGTTGCGAGAGAGTGAACTTGAGGGCCAGCCGATACTCATGACCAAGACCAGTCTCTGCCCCCTCCCACCTCTCTCTCTCTCTCTCTCTCTCTCTCTCTCTCTCTCTCTCTCTCTCACTCACTCACTCACTCACTCACTCACTCACTCACACACATACAAACCCACATACACTGACGCATCTGTCGGCCACGGTAGGCCGTCCGGTGGCCGCAAAAAGCCTGCGTCAGCGGGAAATTGTGAAAAAGAAATCTGACTGTCCTGCTAATCAGCGGCGAAACCGAAAAGAAACTCGAAACTGAGAGTGGAGTTAGTAGTTTATTTACGTCTTAATATGATCAAAGTTTGGAAGGTGTACCATCCATCACGGGTAAAGCTCCTCCCGTCAGGGGGCCACGAGGGTCAAGCAGAGCGCACTCTCTCCTCGATCAGACTGACCCATTATTATCAAAGACGGTCCAAGGACGGCACCTGCTGTGGGCCCTACATTCTCATCTCGTAGCTGCGACACACGCGATGGAGAGCGGGGGGGTCGGGAGGAGGAGGCAGTGGAAAGGGAGAGCGCGCGAGAGAGAATGCGAGCGACAGGTGGCCGGCAGCGCAGCCGCGCGCGCACACCTCCGAGCCGCAACTGCTGCTGCATTTATGACGAGTGTTAAATGCATAATCAAGGCGCTAAACTTGTTTGACTTTGCGCCGACGCAACTTTAAGTCTTGTTGCTTGTTTTACTCTGCGAATCGTCGTGGTTGTGTACCTTTTTTTTGTGCAACACGCTGCCGCCCCCTGCTACCTCCGCTGCCCCCGCCCTCCTCTAATCGGGTCGGTCGCAAAGCGAGCTGAACTGGGGCGGGCACCATGATTGCGCAAGGAACGTTCGACCCGCCGTACCCTTTGGGACCTCCCAGAACTCCGCAGGACTCACCGGGCTCTGACACCTTATTGATGAGAATCTCGAAAATCGAGTCCTACGGAGGGGGAGTAACCTGGCAAGCCACGGGCGACCGGACGTCACGTGACTCCACTCTGCACGCTAAAAGCTCAGGGGTACGCTACGAGCCCCCAAATCAGCAGCTGCTGAGAGACAAGGCGTTCGCAAAGCAAAAAGTAGAGCACACAACAGGGTAATGGGAGGAAAGCTGTCGTCTGATGTCACCACTAGAACTGTCCGATGAGGTATTTCGCGCTCCGCTTCACATGAAAGCGTCAGAGGAGCACCCACCACAGGAAAGGGGGGGGGGGGGGGGCAAAAGATTGAGCGAGCGAGCGAGAGAGAGAAATAAAGAGAGGGAGAGAGGCCAGGGGGAGGAGGGGGAGGCGGGCCGGCCAGCGGGGGAGCGTCTCCGACCACACCGCGGGGCGTGGCTGCGGCGCTTTCTTTCGCCAGTTGTCCTGCCGCCTCAGCCGCGGCGTGGCGCGCTCAGCCGCGACAGATCTCGGTGTGTCAGTGGAGCACCTCTCTGCTCTGCTCCGCTATGGGGTGTTTCCCTGACATTTACCTCTCTAGCCGGCCGCATCGCGGCGGGAGCTCTCGTACCGCCTGGCGTTAAAGTCTCCGCGCTAGGGAACCGACAGCACGACTTTAAAAAAAACTGAGTGATAACTTTTGGAACTAATTTAATTATTAGACTTTGTTAGCCATCTTGCAATTCTGGTGGCGCATTAAAGGTGACATCGACACCATCATTGTAGCCGGTGAGGTTAAGTAAAATCAAGAGGCGTGTCATGGCGTGACGAGGCTCCCCGGGGGAACGTACCCGGTGCCGGTTACCCAACGGCCCTCGTTTTTGCAATTCTATGAAGAAAAAGAACCTCAAACTATCTATGCCCGAAAACATCGGATGATAATTTTCATTAACGTTATTGGCAGTTTCAATGCGTCAATAAATCCTCTGGCAGGCGCCCTCAAAACGTATTGAAGCTCCCATTTTTTTCCCTCATCAGTTATATCCTCTCGCGGTAGCCCGAATTATCCGGAGGAACTAGCCGTAGCATAATACTCAAACGTGCGCACTGTGGCAGCTTCTGTGTTTGCTCGACTAGATCTGGCGATGGCAGACGTACGCGGCCAGGGTGGCGTGAGGCGCGAGAGCGTCGTGTCTGCGAGACGAGACGAGCGTGAGGAGCGGGGGGGGGGGGGGGGGGACTGAGACATTTAAGAGAAGTGGGAGGAGCGGGAGAAGGCTAGGCTATCCTCGCTGCACTTCTGAGCCGCTCCGCTCCGCCCCGTCGCGTCCCGCCCCGATGTTATTAAGTTGTCTTGCAGCGAACCATCGATGGGCGAGCAGGCCTGCGCCCCGCCCCGCCCCGCCCCGCCCCGCCCCGCCCCGCCCCGCCCCGCCCCGCGCGACGTGACCCCGTTCACACGCGCCCTGTGCCAATCGAAGAGCTCGCCCCGCGCCTCTATCAATGATCGGACGGAGAAGCGCGCCGCCAGCGGCTGGACCCGTCCGTGCGCGTACGCCCAGGGGACGAAGAAAAAAAAATAAGGAGGAAAAAATAGGTCACACGGATGCCACTCCGACTTGCACACTCACATTTTTTTACTTTCATTCACTGGACAGAATAAAAATGTAACTAGAAATAGGTATGATGAAATTGATATGTTTGTCGGACTGTGATATTTTACAACGGTATTTGCGCGGTATAGTCTGTCACATACACTGCAAATCCTCGAATCCAGATTCTCGCCCGAAAAGGGAAAGGACACTTTTCCTTGCTTATTTTGGGTGAGAATTTTAAACCTCACTATATTTGAGTGAGATATTTTTTAGTCTCGCTCTAATGAATAAGGATTTCTTAGTCTCACTTTATTTAAGCAAGAATTCTCACTTTATTCGGGCGAGATCACAAAATTCTTTCTCAAATAGGGCAAGGAAAAAAATTCTTACTCTCCAGAGAGTAATAAAATTACCCTCAAATTCTCGCTCGTATAGGAGCGAGAATCAGGATTCGTTCATTTTCAGTGTAGTGTTTATTTATGAAGACTTAAGTGTTTTCTAAATTTCTTTGGAGCAATCTTTCAGGCGTCGAAAAAAATTACCCTCACGCGTAATAAAAGAAATGTTCCAAACTGGTGGTATGGCGGTGGGCGAGGTCCAGCCGGCGGGAGCCTGCGGTGCGGCGCGGTGCGGCGGGTCTCGGGTTACGCAGTGCGGTCAGTCGTGCGGATAATTCGATGGAACGAGACTGATCCCCTCCCCCTCCCCCACCCCACTCCTCCCCAACTAGGAAACAAGAGGATGAGATCTGGAGCAATCACCTGGAGGGAGACCGACCGGTGACCCGACCCGAGCGAACAACAAGGAAAGGCGCACCGCACCGCACGCCTGACGACTTAATCTCTCCTCTCGAGCGAATATGACCCTCGTTGCGCGGCGCTCTCTCTTATTAAAGGCTGAGCGAAAAAATACAGGAGAAAAAGCACGGCAGCGCCACTGCGACAGCACTTCCCTATGCTTTATAATCATTATTAAAATTACCTATACCTTTATACGGCTTATTGAAACGTCCACTACACAATAGCGCACCGCTCACGCCAACTCGCTTGCCAGGCTCGCGTGCGGCCCGGGAGGTCACACACACACAAACACACACACATGAACACACACACCGGAAGCAAAGTGGTCGCTTATGGTTTTATAACCTTGCCACTGCCACGCGCAGATCCCCTCCCACCTCCCTTTCCTAGGCTAAATCTGCTTCCCGTCAAAAATCCGTTGTTTGGCTTGGGATTATTTTCAAAAGGAGGCATTACCTCTGGCATGTCCCTCGAATTAGCATAAATAATGTCATAAACTTTGTCTATTTTCTATTCAAGGCAAAAAGCAAAATTTAGAGAAAAGTTTTCAGACCTACAAAAAAATATGGGGGAGAAGGCAGACATTAATACTGTAAAACGTGTTTACTCTCCTCTTTCTCGTCTCGTCCCTACACGCCTGCCTTCCTCATAAAAGGCGCGCAAGATACAAAGCAGATTCGCTCATCACGCTGCGCCGCTGACCTTTGAGTGGGAAAATGGCACCTCCAGCTCGGAGCCGGCGGCCTGCAGCCCGGAGCCCCGGAGCCCACCGGAGCCTGGGAGATGTTACGGAGGCGACCTTTAGCTCGCCCGCGCACAATTGTGCCGATTCCACTGCATGTATTGCGACCGGGCCGGGTGCGGTGCGGCGGCGGCGCCAGGGGACAGGGTGCCGATGAACCACTTACAACAAGACACATGTGCCGCCTGCCGCACTAAATCAAACCCACACTCGCGCCGTGCCTCGACCCGCTGTCCCCATACACGATCGTCGGGCCACGTTCGTATATAGGCCTTCCCCAAAGTTGTGACTGCTACCTGAAGGGAAGGACCGCGCGGAGAGAGAGACGGAGGGGCAGAGAATAGGGCGACATTGGCGCTCTCCACCTGCAGATGTCCTTGCATAAGAAGGGGACGGCCGACACCGTTTCTTGGAAATGTCGTGCGCGGCAAGCAGGAGCACCTTTGCCGGCTCATTGGTCCCTGGACTGATCTTATGCGTTACCGTTTTGGCAGCAGTTATTGTTATGGGCAGGGGTAATGAATAATATAAAAATGCGTCAATGCCGAGAACTTAGCGACCTATTCATTCCGTAGCACTATAAGCAGCGCAGGTGTCGTATCGTGTATTACAGGCTTTGAATTCGCCGAATACAGGTTACAGAAAACACGCAACAAGCGAGCTTTAAATTAATAATGCAGCGTGCTGCTGGCAGAAACAAGGCGTCAGCTACGCGCTACGCCCACGCGCGATTACAGCTCTCCCCCGACCCGGCCACGGCGCGACTCGCCGCGATATTCCGAAATAACGGCGGGACGCACGAGTGCAAACGCCACCTAAAAGTCTCAGAGGTTGAGATGGGTCGGGGCGCGTCTGTGCAAACCGCAGCACAACGCCGACGAGCAGGCGGGGCGGGGCGGGGCGGGGCGGGGCGGGGTGACTGGCATCGACACCCGCCCGGCCCCCTCGGTGGGGTTAAACGAATCCGTCAGGCGGTGAGGACATAGAACCTTATTGTCTCATCAACCGGGCCGAGCTAGAGTGCTAGAGCCCAAACCTGTTCCTGTTGGCTAACCGTGTGGGGGAGGCACGCGGCGGGGCGGGGCGGGGCGGGGTGGGGCGTGCCACGATGCGACAAGTAGTCGCGTTCGCGCAACCATCAGAAGAGCCCAAATCCATCACGGACGCAGTGAGTCCTAAGCATTAATATCGGTACACTGTCAAAATCTTACGGTCATACCCAAGTGTATTATTGATCCGATTTATTCTTAGTATACATGTATACAAAGACGTCTCTATTTAGAAGTGGCTTGGGAGGATGAATAGCAGGAGGATAACATCCACATACGCTAAAAACAATATCCATTTCGGCTTCTTTTTCCCAACGCGTCCCCTTTCAAAAGCACTCCTCGTTTAAAAGACAATGAACCAGTTTAAGAGTCCCTCTGTCTACCTTCTCCTCCCCCTTTCTCCCGCTCGTGCAAGTACTGGTCCGAGGTGTGAAGCGCAGCACTTAGGCCCTCAGCTTGGCGTCCTCCTCTCTTGACACCCTCGCGGCGCCGTGCCGCCGCTGCCCTGCCGCAGTCCGCCGCGCCCCGGGCCCAGCGCCTTACAAACGCTTTCGCGTTTAAAATGGGGCAGCGCAGCACAGCGCAGCACAGCGCAGCGCGGCGTCTTCGCGCGGCTCTGCGTGTAACGGCGGGCTTGGGGCCCTGCCGGCCGGCCGGCCTGCCTGCTTGCGTCACCTTGGCAGCCGAAGGCTTGCGGCCGCGCACCATATCCGCTTTGGCTGCTCGGCTTTGGGCCGGCGGGCGGGGTGACCCAATAGGAAGGGGTGGGCACCGGCCGGCGAAGCGCTCCCACTCTTTCATTCTCTCTCTCTCTCTCTCTCTCTCTCTCTCTCTCTCTCTCTCTCTCTCTCTCTCTCTCTCTCTCTCTCTCTCTCATGCAGGACGCGTCAAGGTGATGCTCTAGGGCGGCGCACTCGGCGCCTGCTTGCCCCGTAACCCGCACGTCCCGCTCAGAGCAGAAGGTTGGCAGGCGACTCGGCCCGGCTCGCTGACCTGACTTTATACTTTCAACGGCGCGACACGGCGCGACGCGCCTCCTGGCCGCGGATGTCGCTGCCAAAACAGAGAGAGAGGGAGAGAGAGGAGAGAGAAGGGTAGGGGGGAGACATCCTCCTGCACATCCTAGTGACCCCCCCCCCCCCCCCTCGCTCGCACGCCCTGTACGGTAATCCTCACTGATAACGCTCCCGTTACGTCAGCCTGCCTACGCAGCCCGCGCCCGCACCGCGAGGCAGGGACCAGCTGACGACACAGCTGCAACCTGCAGTTTTCCAGAGGGGAAAACCGCGAAGGGGAAGACAGCCTCGGTAAAGGACAGAAAGATATTTTAGAGAAATCTAGCATGCTACTGTAAAGATAGACACATCGGAGCAGAGTTTTACAGAACGCTGCATTTATAAAATATAACTAAAAGACAGCCCCACGGCGCTGTAAAATAATGAAATTTCGTCAGGTCACGAGGCCGTCAAGTCTTACTGCTAATTCCTTTAAAGGAGTACAGGACAATAATTATCCCGAATAATGACGCACGGCGTACAGCACGGGCCGTGTTGCCGACGAAAGCCCACCGCAGCCAAAAGGGAGGCAGGGGCTCTGGCGTCTTTCACAATGTATATAATCTGTGAGAATATGGCCAGGAGACACGAGCGAGCAGGCGAGGGTGAGAGAGAGAGGGAGAAGGGGAGAGAGAGAGAGCGAGAGAGAGGGGGGGGGGAGACAGAGAGTGCGGGCGGCAGAAGTGGAGCAGTCCCATGTGAACCCCGGCGCGCCGCCCCCCCCCCCCCCCCCTCCGTCTCTCTCTCACTCCTGCTTATTATTTTTCTCTGATGTCACAATGCGGTATCGCACCCGTTCCGGGCCGCGCCGGCCGCGCCCAGTCTGACCACACATTACACGCTCGCACTCAGACACACACACACACACACACACACACATGCAGATCGTACGCGGTGGCTGGCGAGAACAGGTGTCTACCGCAGACGAAGGGCGCAACGAAAAAAAACTACAACTCTGAAATGGATTCCTTTTTGCTTTTCGCGGTGTGGCGGCACTTTTCCGTGACGCTGCCTTTACTTCCCCGGCCATGCTAATTACTTCTGAACAGATAAATGTCGAGATAGGGCGGGGCGCCGGGCGTGCCCGGAGGTTCTGAGCCTTCGCCGCTCTGCTGGCGGGACGGCAAAAGCCTCCACAAGACAAAGGCAATGTGGTTCGTTTTTGTTTTTTTGCAGTGCAGCCTTCTGCGGCCGCTAAAGCTTTTCCACAGGCACATGGATGCCGCCGCCACTGTATGGCTGCTGCTGACCGCACACCGGGATTTGATCTCATTCCACAGGGGCTGACTGAGTGAGTGAGAGGCTTTCACTGACGTAGAATGAGGATGAGAGGTGCAACGGGGGAAAGGGGGCGGGGGGAGAGGAGAAGAGGAAGTCGATAGGGTCGAGTCGAGGGTCCCGGCGCAGCGCCGAGGTCAGCGGCGCGGGTCCCCCGATGGGTTATCAAATCGGCTACCCGCGGTCGTTTTTAGTCGAGGCACTCCTCTGTGCGTGGCTGCACACGCGCGCGCGCGCACACACACACACACACACACACACACACAGCCGCGCGCTGACGCAACCCGCTCCCTACATGCCCACGCCGCGCCGCGACCAAGACGAATACAACCTGCCACGCGCCGGGCCGGCTGCACCCGCCATGGGGCCTGCCCCGCCCCGCCCCGCCCCGCCCCGCCCCGCCCCGCCCCGCTGCGCTTCATCGAGTCTGCTGCAATATGAGATCGCTTTGCAAATTCAAAAAGGGTCCGCCGTGTGCCTGTGCTGGGCGCGCTGGGCGTGGCGTGGCGTGGCGTGGCGGGGCGCGGACTGGAGGGGCGGGGCCCGGGCGAAACGGGGTGTGCGCGGGGCGTGTGCTTTCTCTCTCTCCATTCCCACAGAATCCCCTTTATAATCGCGATGCGACGAGCTCATAAATCCCTCTGAGAAAGAGGGAGAGAGAGAGGGGTGGGGCGGCCGACAGCGCGGGTGAGAGGCAGGGCGGGAGAGTGGCTGGGACGGGGAGAGAATGGGATCGACGCTTGGGTGGGAAGGTGTAAACGGAACAACGCCAATCGCCAGAGACAATGTAATGTGCCCGGAGACCTGTCACTTAACTTGTTTCTCTCTACATCTCTACCCCTCTCTCTCTCTCTCTCTCTCTCTCTCTCTCTCTCTCTCTCTCTCTCTCTCTCTCTCTCTCTCTCTCTCTCACGTCCGATACCGCAAAGCTGGGCTGGGTCAGAGGTGGGGATAATCTATATGCCATGATAATAATCACAATCAAATAGTTATCATTTCTTGCCCGATTGGCAGAGCGAGAGAGAGAGAGTACCATGCGAAGCAGAAAGGACGAAAGCGACAAGCACCCAGTGAAAATATTATTCATTGTAAGTCCGACCGGCGGCGCGTGTGCTGTCTTGCCCTGCTGGCAGCATTGTTCTGCTGGTAATAGTTATCGTAAAACACACCTTGAAAAGTAAAATTCAAGAACGCGCGCTCTGCACTTTGCGCGGCCGAGCGCCGCCCACCTCGCAGGCCCTGCCGCGCCCGGCCCGGCCCGGCACACCTGACTACGGCGCTCTTGACATTTGCAGACGCACTTTTGTCCGTCGGGTGTTCTAGCGCGGGGCGGGGCGGGGCGGGGCGGGGCGGGCCGTGGGCTGGCCAGTCCCTCTCTGTGTCCGTAAAGTTGCAGCGGTGCCGGGGGATGCAGACTGCGAGCGTTTTGTGAGCGGGAACGCCTCGCTCCCCCCCCCTCCCCCTCGCATCGGGGCCACAGCACATTTCATCAAACATTTTTTTAGATTTTTGCACTAGTCCGAACCCCGAAGGCATCTCCCCGGCACGCAAGCGCTGCGCTGTACCGACGCGTGGAGCACACACGTGGATTACACGTTGCACCTCCCCGCGCTACCAGCTTCCTTCCGCCGGACCCGCAGCTCCCGCCCTTTGTATCTGCCCGACACGCGCGCAGCGCCGGATACTGCATGGCTTTGCTCAGCTTAGTTTGGGGTGTCTGCTCGTTACATAAAAAGTATCGCACGATGAGAACGGTTCTACTTACTAACACCCACTACAGCGTCGAGACCCGTTTCCAATCTCACGGGCATCGCGAAACTCACCTGCAATAGAACAAAACACACAAAATTTAGTAAATTAAGTACAGAAATCAGCCTAAAATGTTCAGTGAAGATGTTCAGTTTTGGGATCGTCTAACACTACCTTGCCGACCCAAACTGCGAAAAGTTACGCTACAGGGACTTTCACAAGCTGTTCGCTCCCACCGCCCAGTCGATAGTTCCGTTCCGCTTAGACGTGCTTTGGACGTGCGGGGGACGTGCCTCTCCAGGACGTGCCCTCACTAAAGCATTTGGCAGCACTGGGCGTGGCGGGGCGTGGTGGGGGCAGGGCGGGTGGGGCGAGGCGAGGAGGGGCGGGGCGGGGCGGCCTGGGGCCGGGCGGAGGCATGGCGCAAGCAGACGCTCACCCATACGTGCATTTGCAACAAGGCAGGCCGAGCCGAGACGCTCTACAAGGCGGAGAATCTGTCTCGCTTGCACCGCCCGAGAGTTGAGATGAGAGCGGGGGGACCGACGGAGGGAGAGAGAGAGGGAGGGACAGAGTGGTAGGGGATAAAATAGATGATGCTGCACAGGTCCACGGCAAAGGGTGCTCTCTCACGAGGACGACACTCGGCTGGGCATCTGCCCATCGCCTTGAGTCAGACGCGGCCCGGCCAGTGCCACATTAGCTTTGGCAGAGTGAAGTGACTCAAAGTAAAATTATCTCCAGGCCGCACTTTGTAGCGAGGGACACTTTCAGCTTCTCTCAAGATAGTGTACTTTCGTGTACACTCCACGTACCTTCCAGCTTCGTGTTGGGTTTTTTGGTCTAAATAAATTCACAAAAGAAGGCGAGCGGATGGGCGTCGCGACGCCGCTACGCTCTCCGCAACATTGCGTCACCTCCGAGGGAGGGAGGGAGAGGGAGAGGCAAGGATAGACACAGAGAGAGAGCGAGGGGAAGGAAGGCAAAGGGAACACGAGGTGTACGAGGTGAATAAGGAGTGTGGGATTCACGCTGGAGTATCAGCTATGCACTCGAGTGGGACACTATGTAGGGCGGGAATAGTGCCGGCGTTTGAGCGTGTAAGCGTGTGTGAGCCTACTCGTGAGCTTAGTAGTTCGCTAAATAAAAACTAAGGCACGTAGTTAAAAGGAACTCGTTAAATAGAAACTGGAGTATGGAGTAAAAAATGAACTGATGCAAAAAAACGTTTTCTCAGACCTGAGATAAAACGCAATTTTAAAAAGAACACGGTAGTGGTGAAATATTTTGTTTCGCATGGTTCTGCTGCTACTGACTTCTACCGAATACGGAACTCTCACATAAACCGGGTTGGCCCGCCCAAGCAATGCTTTTTGATCCACACAAAACTTCGCAATATATTTAGTGTTCGCGGTGCTGGAGGCCGCAGCCCGGCCCCGCCCGGCCCGGCCGAGCGCTGTGCGCGCAGCGCGGTCCGTCATCAGACTAACCCGCTGCTCTATATTCCAATGGGAACAATTGAATTTATTTCACTGCCGCCACTTGCCTAAGCCCGGGGCGCGGAGAGGGGAGGGATCCCGGCAACACGCCCCCCTTCCCCTCCCTCCTCTCGTCCTGCGCTCAGCGGCCTGTTTCGCTTGCAGCGCGGTCAGCCTGGCGCGTAGGCCGCCGCCCGACACACACGTCCTGCGGGAGTGCCTACCCCAGCGAGCCTGCTACCGCGCTGGCTCTGCACTCATGCACTTGCCTTTTCAATTCAGCAACCTTTTGAGGAAAAGTTGAAAATTCGTTGGCACCGCGGTGTTCTCCGCCGCGCAGAGAGAGCGCGGGTGTGACGCTGTTGGGTGGCGTTTCTCGGACAACGAGCGGCATTGGGGTAATTGGCTCGTCGAAAACAATAAGAAAGAAAGGGATTTCTCTCCACGAAAATAACTCGGGGCCCGCGTACTATGTGAAGGCGGTGCGGTCTGATCCCCACAATGGCTCGGAAGCGTTCGGGGCCGTGGAGGCCGGCGGGGCGGGGCGGGGCGGGGCGGACCGGCCGGGGCCGACCGGACTGGAGGCGCCCACATCTCCCTGCTGATGCACGCGCCGTGCGGCCGTGAAAGTGATAGCACTTTTAAATATTCCCTTTTCGGATCCACCCATCTCCACAACCGAGCGCAATCACACCTCGCCTAGCGCCTCTCTGATTCGTGCCGTGCGGGACTTTCTCCCCCCTCTTGTTATGACTGGCCGGCAATTCCAGCCCAAAAGGCGTTCGCAGAACAGCAGGGCTAGCGGGAAAACTTTGTAGTAATAATGACGACGTGCCGTGTCACCGGGAAGTGACAACTAGAAACGATTCACAATCCCGTGGACGAGGGCTGCGTAGTGCTAATGTGCCACTCAAATATTTTTTTTTGCCGTTTGCTTGCGCTAAGAAAACAAGCAGCGATTACTGGGATCAAACGAGGCTATAAAGACATAGAATAAGGCAGTTTTGAAGATAGTTTATGGCACCTGCGTCCGATTGAGTAACGATCAATGCAAAGAGGGGGCCTGGCCTGCTTAGCGCGGCTCTACAGTGCTGAGTTTACGATATGCTGCAACAGGCGCAAACAGATACGCACATCTGACCTTTTTCGGGGGGAAAGAACGCTCTGCCCACCAAACTGTTTCTTAGGTTTAACGAAATCCATTTTCTCTCTTAATAAAAAGGTGTAATTAAATCTGGATGAATTTCTTGTTTTACAAATAAACTGGCGGAATAAAGGAATTGTTTACTTTTGTTGCACTAAAGCGGTTGTGGCGCGCGTTGATCCATCGCAGCCACTTTCACTAGGGCCGGTCGCTGCCCGGCCGCACTCATCCCCTTGCATGCCGAGTGGGAAGAACTTTTTATTCGTACCTTAATACAAAAAGATAACCATAACTTGAGTCTACTCCAGAGAAAAGAAAATGGTAAAAAAAGTTTTTGTTGGGTTTTTACATTTTTACACGGTAAAATTCTTTTATAAGATTGAAATTGACATAGTAGCACCATATTGAATCGATTTAATGCCAAGAAACGCAGAACAGCAATCCAGTGCTTTAGAGTAGTTAATCTTTAAGTCGGGCTTGATGTCAATGTGTACGATCAGCGGCTACTTTAGTGGACCTTTCAAATAGCTGAATGAGCTTGGCATGTTGCGCCATGTACCTGTGTGGCGCTGATTAGAGCACTGTTCTACGCTCGCTCGGCCGAGCCAACACGCCCCTCACGCCACGCCTAGACAGAACAAGGGACTACCAGGACAACGGTCAATCGTTACTGACAATTAGGGAGCCGTAAGCGGGGGAGGGGGGGATAACCTTCAGGAGAGAGGGGTGACAGGGCCCAACATCTAGAGATGATTATGGGGAGAAAGGTGAAGGGGCCGCGAAGTGTCGCAAAATGGACAAAGCGCATGACACATAACACTGCTAGCGAGGTACTCTTGTGACCTTTAAGAGAGATTTCACCGTCTAAAAGCCCCTCTAAAATTAATGGAACTTTAGGCTTTTCCTGTCAAATTACGGCCGAAAGCTTAAACACAAAATAAGGAAGACGCGAACGTCGCACAGACCAGAACTGTTCCGTCGATAATAAAAGCGGAATTGTCTCCGTCATTCGCATCACAGAATTGTAATAGGACATCACTATGCGTGAACACCTAATTATTAAAAACCAATAATAAATAAAGTAACGTAATCGACTTTTAAACATTTTCTTTAGAGCGCCGCGGCTTATAGCCATGCGTTACAACGTGCATAGAGAACGTGGATGCGGCTCGGTGCCAACGGGAGCAGGCGGGAGCAGGGCCTCAGCGCTCGTTTGTATTGCGGCAGTGATTACATTGCAAGGCTGTGGAAACACATGGCGCCGCGCCGCGCCGCGCGGTCCAGCTCTAGGCCCGCACCCGGCCCGGCCCCGCCCGGCCAGCAACAGCCCGCTTTTGTCGTTCACCCCGCCTCTCTATCTCGAAACTATTTATTATCTTCAAATCTATAGGACTCCTTCTTCCTTAAACGACCATGAATTGAATGTCACCTAACTTGTGAGGTAGTTTGAGCGCTTGCAATTCCTATTTCGTTGGTTGATGTTATTAATATTGTTGTAGCACCATGATTATAATTATGACAGGTAGATTGGGCAAGTCTCAACGCCTCGTGATTAGCGCCCTCTTTGCGTCACCCTGTGAGGTGTGAATCGACTATAAATTACCTCGCTGCACACGATAACGGGCTCACAAGCCCGAGCGAGGCAGTGGAGGGGATAAAGAGAGGGAGATAGAATGGGGGAGAGGGAGAAAGGGAGAGAGAGAGAGAGAAAAAGGAAGGGAGAGAAAGAGAGAAAATGAGAGAGGTGGGGAGGGGGAGTCTTTCACGACAAACCCGGAACGCAAGTCTCACCTCCCATACCAGCCTGAAGGCATAAAACCAGGAGGCAGCTGAACCGCGGGATCAAAAGAAACACAAAAATGAAATAAAAACGCGGACTAAAATATCACGGACTGGACATGTCCACCTTGGACGCACAGACTGTTACGTAAAGGAATGTGTCACCTACACCAGGCCTGCGGCCGGGCCCGGCGAGCAAGGGCAGCGCGCGCCACACACTCAGCGAGACGTGTTGCAAATGACTTTTGGCAGCATTTAGGGTGGCGCTTTATACATTCTCTACTGAGACGCTGATACTTTTCATTGTGCGAGGCGGGACGTTGACTCGGCTATGAGTGGTCCGACCAGGCGAAACGGAGAGATCGAACTGCTATAATGTAGATGGATCGAACACAACAGTGTGTGTGTGTGTGTGTGTCGGCATGCGAGCGCAGGGCCGCAGTGCGGTGCGGATAATGTCGAAAGCGTAACCACGGTCCGCTGGCCACCGCCTTGTGACCGACATGGCGCGAAAAATAGGTGACATGGATCGGTACTTAAGGAAATCGATTTACAGAGACCCAACCCTATTATGACTCGTACAGTTTTGACGTGGTTACATTAGCAAGGGAGAAGAGTCCGCAAGACGCGCACAGCAAGCAAAGCACAAACCTACGCTACTTCGTTCGTTTGTTCATTCGTTCGAAAGTCACGCTGGATTGGTCCACTTTCCTCCACGCCACTGGTCTGCGGAGGAGTCCGGCTCGGGGTACTGCATTTCCCAGCCGACAAACCAGATTGTGAGTGGCATGAGCGAGGAGTGTGAAGGCGTCCGAAGCCAGAGGATGGGGGAACTAGCAGTGTGGAAATGGTCATGTTCGTAGGGTGTAGATTTAAATTTGTCATTTAAGCAAAACAACTAAAACTCCAAGCATTTACTAGACAACAACTACTTTCTGTCTGACAACATACAATTTGTACTCATCAGAGAGCACCGCTGGAGCGCGCTGTCCAGCGGTCTCTTTCAGGAACAGACTGCACGTTGTACAGTGTGCCGAGGGCAATTACCCCGTTTCCGGTTTTTGCTAATCCTCAAGTGGTGAATAATGCAGAGCAGACAGTCTAGGCTGTGGAGGAGAAAGGGATGAGACAGAGACAGTGTGGGAGTTCTGGGAGGAGGAGAGAGGAAGAAGAGCAGGGTTGGCACCGGCGAAGTGAGAGGTATAAAGAGAAAGAGAGAGGTTAGATGGGGGCGGGGAGAAGTGTTCTGTCGACACACAGACACTGGATGCTGCCGTTTTATCTTTGCCCAGACGAGCTCTCAGCCCCGGCCGGCCCCGCCCCGCTGCCCGCGGTAGGTATTCTCCGCGGGAATGCATTCCGCGCGAGCTCACCGTCCCGTAAATTCTCCCCAGGCTCCGCTGGGTCCGTTTGTCGTTTGGAGACAAATCGACGACAGGCGGAGCAGGGAATGGCTCTTTTTACTGCTTCACCATAAAGCATCGACAGGGGAGGGGCGAGTGCTGCGGCTACTAAAAGGCGACATGCGAGGGCAGCATTATCTACAATCAACAGGTCATAGAGGCGATGCGGCCACAGCGATAGCAAAAATATTGTTAAAATATGCCCCACGTGACCGCAGAACAGACCCCTCTCCCTCCCTCCCTCGGGCCCCAGCCTTGATGTGAATGGAAGCACTCGCCACGCCGCACGGCGCGCGTGTTCAAGTTGACGAGGCTGCCTCTTGCACAAACGCGCTAAGGTAAACAAAATGCCGATCGCGCAGCAGACATTGAAAGGAAAAGGAGGTGTGGGGGAAGAGGGGAGGAGGAGAGGGGGAGGGGGCCAATCAGACGCATGGCCCGGCACGCACGCTCTGCTCACTCTACCCGAAAAGAATCGCGGCCGTCGCTGGCCTCGGATGATAAGATCGCTCATTCAAGTTACGGCTGAGTTCATTGACATTCAAAGGACTTCAAATTCTACCAAAAACGGGGAGAAACCCTTGACAAAACTATGCGTTTGTGTTAGTTGAAGATCCAAAAAGCCACTCATATGCGCATCTTTTTAACTACTCTTGTATTGACTGGGGTGAAACCGCGTCTTGACGCGCGCCAATCAGAAAAGTATGAATTGTGAAATAAAATATTGATTGCAATGATCACGCATAACCAGCCTGTTCGGCCGCAGCGCCGTGGTGCGGTGGGGCGCAGCGCTGTCGCCGGACGGGCTGGCACGGCACGGGGCGGAGCGGGGCGAGGCGGGGCGGGGCGAGGTGAGGTGGGGCTGCGCCGTGGCGGGCGGGGCGGGGCGAGGCGTCCTTCGCGGCCTCGATCCAGAAAGTCGAGCGAAATCTCGAAGTGCAACACGCCGCATGCACCTGCACTGCACTGCAGCGCGCCTGCGGGCCGGGGCCGGGGCCGGGGCCGGGGCCGGGGCCGACGCACGCCCCTGCACAGAGCCGGTCGTACGTCATAGTGCTATCGACAAACCGAAATCAGACTCGGGCGGGCAAGATCACGTGACAGGCACGAGCGCCGATGTTCAACCCACCTGGAACGGACAGAACCAAAGACGCGGGTGTAGGAAGATTGCTTTTTTTTTTTTTTTCATGATAATCCGTTTGTATCGATGCAAAAGATGGCGTCTCGACACGTGTATATTTTTCCAACAAAGTACAAGACTTTGTGTTGCTTGCTTTTGACGCGGCGAGGCTTAACATTCGGTATAGGGACGCACCACCGGCTAGCGTTATTTGTCCACCACTGCAGCATATGTAACCATTCGTCACACACACACACATACACGAAGATGGGCTGGACGCTCGATTTCTCTCGTTGGCATACAAAGCGCCCCGGGGCACACAGCATCCCTTCTCACAGGTGGACCCGCTGCAACGCAGCGGCGTCACCTCTCTGCCTTGAACCTGGCCAGCGTGGCATACCACGTAAAGTCGAAAACTTCCATACTATATGGAGAATTCACCTCCTCAAATCCCACGAAATCGGAGAGTTTGCCATGTAACCGTCCACGCCCGGCCCGCCCAGCGCAGCGGCTCTGCCTGGCGGGCGCGTGTCTTTAAAAACTCTGGCGTGAGACGAATGGCACACGCCTCACGAACTCGCCGCCTCCGCCTTCCACGCCTTCCAGCGGGGCGGGGCGGGGCGGGGCGGGGCGGGGCGGGGCGGGGCGGGCGCAGCGCACCGGGATTAATCTGCGGTGAGGAAACAGAGGCCCGGCCCAGCTGGGGCGGGGCGGGGCCTAATGAAGCGGCAATCTGGAGCGTCTATCCCACGGAGAGAAGGGGGAGGGGAGGGGGAGAACTCCGCACCGAGGGAACCCCGAACTGATACCTGTTTATTTTTTCCAAAAGCACACTGCGGCGTAAGGAGCTTAGAGTTATGTATATTTCACAGAAGTGACGCCTTTAGTGGGTCGTGTGATATTTTTCTCTGGAAAAAGGTGGCGGATCGAGACTCCAGACTCGACCGTAGGCGAGTCGGAAAAATTCTTCTTCAGTCGCGCGTATTTCGGAGTGTAGTAAGCGATTGTTGTAAAATAAGGAGCGCGATAGTACCATACTATCGAAATCAAGTGATTTCATGAGGAAAACGACAGAGGCTCCATGCTTCTCCACCGCCTATAGAAGCCCATTCAAACGGCATCGGTTTCACATTCAACTTCAAAGTACCTGCTCCGTCTCCCGTATGAAAGTAGTCTAGTCATTCGCATTGCCTCAGAACGACTCGGCCGCGGAGCGGGGCGGCTTACCGTTCAAAAGCAGGCGGCGTCCCGCGTCCCGCACACCGTCACTCCAACAACAGCTGCAGAGGTGCGGGGAGGGGAGGGGGAGCAGTGGGCAAGCTGCTGGTGTCGTCACCTGCTTAAGTTGGCAACACCGCTGGCAGGCCGGTCCACCGCCCTGTAGCGCTGCGCCAGCCTCAAGCACTGTCTTGGCTAAAACTGGACCGAGACCAAAAGTGACATTTATGACGTGTGCTGACAAGGGGCTGGGAATTTATTACATGTATGGTGACAAGCAAATAATCACTCATAGCGCTTAAACAGTTACTTTCTAGCCAAGAACAGGTGTGGTACGGCTGCCTTCCCTGTTCAGTGCTCGACTTGGGAGAAGTAGACCGACGGACAATGAACAACAAGCAGTAAAGACTATAAAAATCGAATGGATTTATCATCCATATCGCAAAATAGGAGCGCAAACGTACTAAGTGCGAGCCCGACGGTAGAAAGAAATCGCCAAGGGGGAGGAGAGATACGGTGACTGTAGTGTGGCTGACGGCGTGCGGGCGGGGGCAAGGTCGTTGTCTAGGCGAGGTACGTAAAAAGCGAAAGGGGTACAGATAAAAGGGAGTTGTAAGTGTGTGCGGGTGAGTGGGGAGTGAAAAGGTGAGTTCATGCTACTGTTCTTTAGTAATAAATATAGACGGATATAATATACACAGGAAAGAGGGAGAGGGTGCGAAAGGGAGAGAGAGACAGAGAGAGGGGGGAGAAAGAACAAGCAACAGCATAGCTAGCCCTCTCCCGCAGTCCAAGGGCGACATTCGGTCTCCATTGTAGGTAACAATCCCAGGAAATCCGTCTCCGTCCCCTCCCATAGCGGTGTCTTTCTCTCTCCCTCCTCATTTCCAACCGGCTGCACAACATCTAGTCACAACAAACCAAAGCCCAGTCTTGCTTTCCTGAACTTGACATTGATAGTGATCACAAGGACAGTGGACAGTAGCGGGTCTGAAAATGAGAAAGCCCGTAGAGCATGACATTAATATTTGCCCATCTCCCTCATTTCCATTATTAACTTCAAGACTTCCCCAGTAGGGAGAGAAGTAACAAACGATCTACTAGAAATAACACTCAGCATAGAGTCCATACAATTTAAACAATCACACACAGTAATAAATAAGATCAATACCAGATACTGGAAGATTATTTTCTGAGCTGGACGAAAATAGTTTGTAAACTTGCAAAGAACTAGTTCGTAATACAATGCTTCAAAATTCTTTGCAGCTTGCAAAGAAAATTGTTTGCAACACTAACCTATTTTTCTCAAATATTATACCGTGTGTAAATTTATATTGTTGAAATATTAACTCCATTTGGCCTTCGCGTCACTGTGTTTTCTTCGTGTTGCTGCCTGGATGAAATCATACATACTGTTGCTATGGCAAGTCATAATCACCCTCCGCGACAGGCCTTGGGACAGAAATGGAACCACAGTGTGCAGTTATTCTCTCTTTGAAAAAGACACACACAAACTCGACGTCAATAATGCCGCAGGTCTGCCTTGGAGCACTTGAGAGAGAGAGGCTGTCGTGAAGGGGTAGGGGCGACGGGGTCGTATTTTCACGATTGACAAAAAGCCACAATCCACGATCCACAACAACAAACCCCGGCGCGCCGACCGCAAGGTGCATTTCTGTGCGTGCGGCCCCGCCGTATTCAGCCCCGCCCCGCCCCGCCCCGCCCGCTCTGCTGCTGCATAATGCAATATCGTGCATTATCATCCACTTTTCATGATCCACCGCAACTCGTGCAACGCCAAGCCACCACGCCTATCATCTAACTTAAGTAGGGAAACAAGGCAGTTAAGCGTTTGGCGTATTACTAATTTTTGATTTATAGAAATCTACACAAACTGTCCGCAAACGGTCCCTGTATCTTCGAACCTGATTTGACGTTCGTTTCGTGTTGGGAGCTGTAGCGTAACTACTGCTAATCGACAACAAGAGTGAAAAAAGAAAGCAACCCTGTCATCAGAAAGTCGAAATTTTGCGAATATGGTACACATATTGCGTGCGCACCTAGCAGGTTACTATACATACGGTTCATACTCTCAGCGGTTTTAAACATATTTTCAACAGTTTCTTCTACTCTTTTGTCGGCATACTTCCCCCTGACTTGGTACATCGCATTTATCCACTGCTCGCCTAACCGGCTCTCCGTCACTCCCTGCTCAGAGCCGCCGCGACGCGTATCATGTCGAATCAGGTCAGCTACAGGCTGACTCGGACTGGTTTCAAACGAACGAGAGCAGTTGACCGGCAAGTAGCCTACCCCCCAGGGGTGCACGTAGCCTATCGTGCGGAGATATCGCACTGAACTCGCCGTGGGAACAGTGGCAGTTACACCGTCTTAGCACGCGTGTAGTAAAACATGTTTTTTTCTACATCACCACCATTTAACCGAGGGGTCCCCCACTAAAATACTCATTGTACACCAAAAAAATTTCTCGCAAGTTACTCGCGAATACTCGCCATTACTCGCGAAAAAAATCAAGAAATACTCGCACGACACTCGCCAAAACTCGCGAATACTCGCCAAAACTCGCGAATACTCGCCAAAACTCGCGAATACTCGCGAAACTCTTTGTACACCCTTTTGGAGAGTGGGAGACCCCTCGCATTTAACGGCGTTGCACTCTTCTCAAACCCTAAGACATTTAAAATGTTTTATACGCAGTTAGCACTCGCTGTGGGTTTTTCAAGCATATTTCCTGTTGTGTGTTTTGTTTGAATCACGATACGGTTGCAGTGATTTAGCAAGGAACTGGACAGTGTTTTTAACGGTGCTCCTGCACGGCAGCCCCGACCCGGGCCGGCTGCACACTGCCACCTGCTGCACGGGACCGGACCGGTGCTTTTCGTTTTGGTTTTAGGGGCCAAGGCCTCGAAGCACGACGGCGTGCTCCAGCCGCGCCGCGCCGCGCCGCGCCAGGGTCGTTAGTCCGGGTCGCCCTCCATTAGAGCCGGTGTCGCACAGCGGCCGTAATGGACCGATCATTAGTCCAGGGAGAGAAAATACACGGCCAAAGAAATCCTGACGGTCGAAAGGCAACGGTGAAAAGTGACAAGGCGGGGCAGCGATAGTGTCAACACACGGGGATATTGCCTACGGAACCGGACAAGGTTTGGACAGAAAGCGTCTCCGCTCGCCCCAACAGAGAGTGAAAATCCGGCCGGCCGGCAGACAGACACACGCACGACGCCAGACAGACGGACAGACGGATCGTCGGCTGACCGCCGTCAGGTTCGGGTTCGGTTCCGAGTCCTTAATTGCGCCGCGCCACGGAGCCAGACGACTTGCACTTTCCACCAAGGTCGTGGCGTGGCGTGGCGTGGCGTGGCGTGGCGTGGCGTGGCGTGGCGTGGCGTGGCGCGGCGCGGCGCGGCGCTACGTAGCGCGCGGGCCGGAGGCTGCAGTCACCACAGCAGCGGCCCGACCGAGCGCGGTAAGAGTGAACGTGTTCGGCGCGCGCCGAAAACCACTTCCCCTTTCGCAGACATTCCAGTGCGATGAGCCGCGGGCCGGGCGCGGCCGCCACGCCCTGATGTAAGGAACAACACTGTTCATCCGGGAACACCGCGCGCGCCGTCCACAAAACTGGCTCTATCGTCTCCTCTCGCGTCTCGTCCACCTGCAGTAATCGCGGCAGGGTGGGCATGTCATAACCAAGAGGAAGCGGGCCAGGCGACAGACGTGTGTCCGCGGGATACGGAACGGCCTCTCTCCTCCGGTCATCCATATGCTAAAAGTCGTGGGCCGGACCTGAGGGAGAAGCTGTCTCCTGCCTCCAGTTTAACTCTTCGACACAAAGAGAATGACTTCCAACTAGGTAAAACATTTTTTTTTGTTAACAATTCTAACGTATCAGTTTATAGCTTTGAGCCACGTTTCTTTTCTCACACCGTAGCTCCTCAACCCCTCCAATGCCCGGCGGGGCGGGGCGGGGCGGGGGCCAGGCCGGCGCGCACCGCCCACGCCCATTGTTGCCCATAATGCATCGGCAGCACAGCACTCGGCTGCACTCGCATTCCCAAAGTGCAGCGCTATTACTGCATTGCAGCGTTCCCGGCTGCGCCACGAAAATCAGTAGTAGGAAAAAAAATAGCAAACTCGTTCAATGAAAAGAAAGTAAGGGGGTATGAGGCACTTCTCTCACTTGCGATCCAAAAATCAGATGGGCGTTCTTTCAGTCTACTACTTGCAGCAGGATCCCTCAATTTTAAAGCATATCAAATTATAATAAATGTTGCGGCAACTTATACTTTAAGTACGCACTCAGAGCAGCCTGCTCTATCCCGGGTTCTCGGCTCCGAATGAGATGCTGCGCACGTGTTTGCGTGCTGATCAGACGGGACGGCACCTCTCTCTCTCTCTCTTTCCCTCTCCCCCTCTCCCTCTCTATTCGCCTTCTCGGGCCCCGTGACCGCTCCGGGCAATAGGTCACGCCCCCCACTACCAGCCCGTACCCATCCTTCATTCACCTCTAGATCATTGCTACTGCTATGCTGCTCACCACGGACACGTCACAATTTCCATAGTTGTATGCTTGATTAGAGTGTATAGTAATTATGCAATTAGGCAGCAGGTCGTTAAACAAGCGTAAAACAGGCATAGGAAAAAATAATTTTCCTTTATTTTAACCAACTAATTTTGAACACTGAATTTAAAGGTTTTTCTTTTGTTGTTCACTGACTTATATTTTAACGGGTACTTTGGGCAGTCCTCGTTACACTCGGGATGATCTAGGCCCAGCCAGCAAAGCGTAAAAGAAAGCGCGCCCGTTGCGTCACCAGTTACGATTCCACTAACACCCGCTGATAACGGGGAGGAAGAAAGAGAGACAGAGAGGGGAAGAGAAGGAGAGACAAAGGGAAGATATTTCTTTTTGTTCTTTTTTTCGGAAAGGTTGCTGAGCAGCTAGTAGTGGTGCCTCGGTGCGTTGTGGGAGTCAAAGCGACCGACTTTCCAAAAACGCGCGGACTAAGATATGAATGGTCAGACGTCTGCGCCGGTTTGAAAATGGTTACGTCAGAGCTGTGTTGTACCAGAACTAATAACAATACGACAAGAAAGATTTAAAAGACTGCAGAAATTAAATATTTGTGCAGGTCTTAGGCTTTTTTGTACTAACTTATACAGAAAAAAAAAGCCTAACAGCGCTAGAGTAGCATTTCCATGCTATCGCCCCTTGTACTTTGTCAGAGCGAGAATCCCCGATCAACAGTTTCCAGTGACTGCACGCCCGAATTAAAGCGGTCCAAAAGTTTTCTCTGCTGCTGGCGACGGTCGCGTTTAGAGTGCAGTGCGGTGGCGGCGGTGTCGGCGGGTGCAAACGAGTCCTCTCTCCCTTCCCTTCCCTCCGCGGGTCGGTAATGACCCCGGAGCCATTGTGTCCCGGGCGGGGCGGGGCGGGGCGGGGCGGGGTGGGGCGGGGTGGGCCGGGTCCCACCTGCGGCGGAGCCTGCAGGTCCCACTGCCGGTGACCGGGAACACTTTCCAAACGATCGGCCGGGGGGCCGGGAGGGAGAGGGGCGTGCGGGGGCTTATCGGACGGGAGGCGGGATGGGAGCGCCTGGCTCGTCCCTGCGCTGCAAATACACCGGGGCCCGGCCCGGCCCGGCCCGGCCAGCAGCAGGGACGTGTCTCGTGAATAATCTATGTGCCAGGCAGGAGGAGAGTGGGGAGGCGGGGAGCATCGCCCTCGTACGGAGGAGGAGAAGGAGAAGGGGGAGAGGAAAAGGGAAGTCCGAGAGTGATCCGGGTGAGAGGCGGGTGTCCGGTCGGGCCCGCAGCCTAGCGCAGCGCCTGGCCGACGTGAGGCTCGTCGGGCCGCCCGTCAACCCTTTCAAGCACGGAGCGAACTCTGACCCGCGCGGCCCTGGCTGGGGTGGGGCGGGTCACCTCCGCGGGGTCCATAGCCGCACCGACACACACTAGACAACAACAGCAAAAACAATAAGCAAAGCGGCGCGCTAAGAAAGCGAGGCAGAAGAGATACGGGCGCGCATGCGCGGCGCTGCGGTCCACCGCGCCCGAGAGGGAGAGAGAGAGGCGCGGTGGGGGGAGGTGTTTTACACTCCTCGCTGGGATGACCACACCGCACCGTGCTCCGCACTAAGCATTATATCTGCCCTGCATTCATTACTCGTACGATACCTCTCTTACAGCGGAGAGTACCGGGACGAGAAGCGAGCGCGAGGCGCCTGAGAAACAGCGGGAAAGAGAATAGATTCTCTCCGCGCGAGCAGGGAAATTGCTGGGTGGGTGACGGAGAACACGACAGAGCACAGCCTGAAAGAAACGCGTTGACTTTCACACTGCAAACGGAGCATTGGCGCCGGCTGCTGAAGCTGCTCTGGGCTTTGTAATCGTGGCAGTGCTGTGGGCTGCCTCGCCTCAGGTCGGCGACGCGCGAACACCAAAGGGTCAATGAGGGGGGAGAGGGAGAAAAATAAGTTGTTAAGAGCGGGGCGCGGGGACCGGGCCGGAGCGCAGCAGGGCAAGGCGGGGCAGGCCAGGTCCAGGAACGGTCCTACAGGAGCTCGCCCCGCCCCTCCGCCGTTCTGCTGCTTGCGCAAGGCTGGCCGACCGCACCCTGCAGCACAACAGGCCGCAGGACACCCACCTCCGGAACGGACAAGGCGACCTTGTCTCTGTGTCTGTGTGAGTGTGTGTGTGAGGGAGAGGGGGGAGGGGAGGCGGAGACGAGAAGTTGCCCTGATAAAGTGCCGAGCCTGCCTTGCTGAGTTGGTTCGGTCTGGTCCTGTTGCCAACAAACTCGCCAAAACTTATTTTGAAAAATTGCAACTCGAGAAAAAAATGAATGTCCAGCTTATAAAATGCAAACCATGAGTCCTTTTTCCGTTGGCATTGTAATCCGGGAGTCATAGTTATTGCCTGCTACCCCTGGAGTGGGGTAGGCAAACCCGCAACACAGCGCCACTTCTTGTTCAACCGGTATGTATCTGACATGGCTTCAGACCCCTTGATGGATAGAGTCAGACTGAGAGGGAGGAGGGTCTGTTTCTAGAGGGGAGGGAGAGAAAGATTGAGTGACGAGTTTGTCTAGCCTTGGACGCCGGCATTCCTGCAGGCAGACGGTCACGCTAACACGCAGCAACACACAGACACACACACACATTTTCAGCTAGAAACTCGTTGTGATGTATAATTCCGGCCTGAAAAAGTGGCGAATCTCCCCACAGAGCAGCTCACCATGGCAGCTGAGGCGGCTGCGTGGTGCCGAGCGCGGTGCTCCAGAGCCGAGGCTCAGGAAAGGCTCCAGCTTTAATGGGCAAAGGTTTAAGGATTTAGGAGGCGCGGCGGTGTCGCGTGTCGCGTTAGTTTCTCTGCTCCACTGCACTCAAGCCTACACCCTGCTCAACTAAACGTTTCAATTCCCGGCGCGATCAGTTTCGTTTGGGGAATGCCGTTCGTATTGCAAGTCGCCCAAGGAAATGTCAGAACCCGTTGAAGAGGGTTATCGGCGGCGTGGGCCGCAAAGGTTTGGGAAACAGTTCCGACGGTTTTCCAGGGGTAAAGTTAGGTTGGGTAAGGTCCAGGTCAGGAGGGCCTGCTACACTCCTCTCGCTCCCGCTCCCAGCGCCCGGCCCGGCCGGCCGGCCGGCTCGCCGCGCCCAGCCCAGCACAGCCGTGTGTAGGGGGCGGCTCGCAACACAATGCGAAATAGGTTAAAGAGTGACCACGACGGGGTTCCTGGATGTGCACCTGCGCGCCCGCCCGCCCCGCGCACACGAGCGCGAACACACACACACTCACACACGCACACAGACGTAACGCCACGCCGTGCCGTACCACAGCTTGGGCAGGAGCCACACACTTGCAACAGAAAGGCTCAAGTTGCTCGAGCATAAAACCTCCGCGGCGGCGGGGCACGACACGGCGAGGCACGACACGGCACGGCACGGAAAGCGAATCATATACACCGTCGCGCGACCGCAAGTATCCAATCAAACTATAACCCAATTAACAGCTCGGTGCGACGGGATAGTTGCGGGAAGAGGGGTAGGAGGTAGGGACGGGGGCAGTAGTTCTCTAATGTCTGCTCTTTACGACCAGTGTTACGCATTCCAGAGATTATCGTGTGCAATACTAAATGATTCGCGAACCCAAACTCTAAGCTTGTTGGTGGCGTCGGTCGAGGCGGGTGGCGCGGCGCGGCGGGCGGCGGCGAGTCTCTCTGTGCGCGCCCTGCTGCCCCGCGCCTCTCCGCCGCCGCCACGCCACTCTAAGAGTCCCGCGTCCCCGGCCCGCCTCGCCTCGTGACCAGAGAGCTCCCCTTCCTACGTGTGGAAACTCCTGAGATGGGCGCGACGGCGTCCCCGTCCCCGCCGAGCCGAGCAATACTCAGCATAACGGCACGACACGCTGCAGCGGCGCGGCGGGCAGGGCGGGCAGGGGCGGGCGGGGCGGGCAGGGCAGGGCGGGCAGGGCCGCGGGGGACGGGGCGCTTCCGCGTGGGGCCCGGGGCCCGGCCCGGCCCAGAGGTAAGGAGCGAAAACAGCGCATAGCATGCACGAGACGTGCGGATCACGGTGACAGCGGAGCAATAGTCGTCCGGCCTCCGAAAACTTTGAGACTTGCCACTCCGCCCGGAGAGGTTTTATTTCTAGTCTTTTTTTTTGTTTTTCGCACCTCGCGGTCCTGATCCTGAAATAGCGCTCGTTTTAAACAAGACAGTGTAAGCAACAATATACGAAAACCATCACGGCAGGGCTATAAAGCGGATCCCACGGTGCGATTGGCTAGACGAGACACAACCCGGCCGATGTGTATGTGTGTGTGAGTGTGTGTGACAAGACTCGTGCATTATTTATGTCGGCAGTAGTGATAATGCCGATGAAGTGCATTTCGTCAGTAGCAACCGGCACAGTGGTTGTACGCACTGCTCTCTCTCTCTCTCTCTCTCTCTCTCTCTCTCTCTCTCTCTCTCTCTCTCTCTCTCACACACACACACACACACTCACACAGGTAGGACCTGATCGCCTTGAGCAGCGCGCTGCTAGCTCCACCTCGGGGGGCCGCTTATTCGGTCGAGTTTGTCTTTTTGACAGAACGTTTCCTCACCACCGAAATTCTTCAACCCATACCTTGTCTTCTGATTGATTATAATCTTTCCAAACTAGACAGGGGACAGGCGAGGAAAGGAATAAAGATGAAAGAGGGAGTTAGTTGTGCATGCACAATTGAATACTGCAGAGAAAATGTGGGTTTTGGCTCCCAGGGAAAAATCGGTTTTGGTCCTTTAACTTTAGTAAAGACCTATTATGTACTTAAGCTAAGTACGAGTACATATTTACAGTAAAAGACATATTGGATATATAGCGCAGAAAAGGCGGCTGGACCAGAGGTTTGTTCTCTAGCGAAGAAGACTGGTCACAAAAAAATAAAAAGACTATAGTCGTCGGTTTGACCTTGTGCTGCATTTGCCTGTCAGATCCTGGCGGGCTGCAGCTTAAGCTTAAGCAACTCTTGTAGAGCATTAATTTGGTCCAGGGTAACGGAAAAAAATGTATTAAAAAAAGAAACATAGAACTGGGACGCATACATTAACAGCTCACACGCGCACGATGCATGGGTAGGAGATGAGCAAAACAGCGCCAGCGTTCAGGTCTCCATCGCTCTTTCCCTCATTCTTTTTTTCCCTCCACGGTTTCCATACAGACCTCCAAAATTTATATCCGTAAAATTTGCTACATTCTGTAGTGCCGAGGAGATGGGACGGACCTGAGAGAGAGAGTGAGAGAGAGAGAGGAGAGAGAGAGAGAGAGAGAGAGAGAGAGAGAGAGTGAGAGAGAGAGAGATGGAGCGCAGAAGGAAGCACAGGAGTGGGGAAAGGAGAGGGGTCTGTGACATTCAGAGCGTGCATACTCTACACGACGGAGACGAGCGGTGGGGAAAAGAGGGAGGGGGGAGGTTCAACTGTCCCATTGTACACTGCTCTGCTACCAGCCAACAGCTAAATGCGGTGCATTATTCTTTTAAGTCTTGCCTGAAATATTGTCACAGTTATTTCGTTACGATTGGATCAAACTTGCAACTTGTCTTGTAAGTATTAAATTAAAACGTAATTCCAGAAACTATATTAAGAGAGCGTTAGCTCATTTGTTTGTCCTTTTTGTGTGTTACACAGCGCACGAAAATCCGATACGAGAAAAAGGGTCAACTAGTGTTAGGGCCCAACCAAAAAAAAAAACACGGGCAATGATATAAGCCGGTGCGTAATGCTGGAGGTGCCGACTAGCAGAAAAACCAAAGCGCCTCCGAACGGCTTTAATTTTCCTGTTGAGCAGGCAGAACCCGTCGCACTTTTTGCCCTCTCTTCCTTTCTCTCTCTCCGCACCTTCTACCTTGTTTGGGCCGTGAAAGAGACGTCCACAACAAGGGGGGCGTTATGCTCGCCTGAGGCGAGGCGTACAGGGGCCTGTGATTGCGATTCATTTTGCAAGATAGGGCGGCAAAAACTAGACTGGCATACCGCGTGCTCCGTTAGAACCCAATGTGTTCTTATCATTATTGACCACATTTTGACTAAAACTCAAGCAGAAATTTCAATAATATTTTTTAAAACATTTAAAAAATCTATATATTTAAAAAACATGTACTGCGTTTTGCGTGCATGTATTAGGCCTCTGGGTGCCCGGAACCTTTCAGAGCATCGCAGCGCGCACGACGATGCGCTTTTCTGCCGAGCGCATGCAAATTGTGAAACAGGTCCCATTCCTCCTCTTCCTCCTCCAGCGCGTAGCAGTGCTGGGAAGAGACGTGTCGTGCGACCATAAACGTCACGTCTCTATTTAACTTTCCCGATCCCTCACACAGAAAACAGGCGCGCATTTTTCCTCGCCGTTTGACGGCTAACCAGCCCACTGTGCGGCGGGGCGGGGCGGGGCGGGGCGGCATGCAGACGCACGGACCAGGCGGACAGCCTGCCGCCTGTTCGTCCACTTTCTTTGACACTCGGACAGTCCGCCCTCCGCGCCTCCCGCCTGTATTGTGCTGCGAATATAAAACCCCCGGACTAAAATTATATCCTGCTGCTGCTGCTCCCGGATCCCTCTGGCGGGACACTGCTGGGCGGCCACGCCCACGACGGCCGTCCTCGTCGCACGGCCGCCGGCCGGACACGGCGCAGCAGGGAGAGAGAGAGAGAACGAAACTTGAGGCGGCAAAGAGAAATTCGAGAAGACGCACATCTCGGCGGCAAGTGATTGGCCGGCCCGGCCCGGACGGGGCGAAGCCGCGCGCTGATTGGCGAGTCTATTATCGTGATCAAGGGCGTCATTATGGTCATTATGGATTGTGTGCGTTATTTAATTAGCAGGCTAGTCGCGCTCTACACTTTCCATTCGGAGTGGATCGGACTGTCACCGCGACCCGTCCAACCACTCGGCCACTCGGCAGCGCATCACCTGTCAAAACGGCCAAACCTATGCACCGGGCAAAAAAAATATTAAAAAATATAAACTTACCATTAACAGCCAGCAGCACGAGGAGGCCGACGGCGCTCCACAAGCGGTGATGATCCATTCCCATTTTGTTTTTACTCTTGTTTCGGCGAATAAATTAAATAAACTTAAATAAAGTCAAAACTGAAACAGAACGAAAGAAAAAAAAATTGACACAAAATCACTTTTCCCAACACTTATTGCACATTGCACCGAAGGGATGCCATGTGAATCACACGAGAAACTGCGACGGTAGCGATTGGGGGATCACACGCACAGACCGCACGGGATCACATACACACACACGAGCACACAAACGAGTGTGCAGGTACGCACGCACACACTCTCTCTCTCACACACACACCAGTAGTAATCCAGTGTATCGGGCCGCACTCGATCGAAAACACACCTCCCGCACCGCTAGTAACCACCGCCCCTCTCGCGGTCTCGCGTCGGACTGAGCGAGAACTGCTCCGCGGTCCGCGGCCTCCCCCGGGCCCCCCTCCCCCTGCCGCCGCTTCCCCCTCCACGCGCCCTCTCCTCTCTCACTCGCACACATTCGCGCGCTTTGCCTCCCGTTCTCCTTTCTCCTCCATCACTCTCCCTTTCGCAGCTGCATCGTAGTGCCCCGCCTCTCCTCTCTTCTCCTTCTTTCTCCTTCTCCCTCACTTCTCTCCCTCTCTCGCCATCTTTTTTCGACCTTCTTTCGTACTTGCCTCCTTTTCATATTCTCACTAATTTTGTTCACTCCTGAGGGCATTTGTACTCACTTGTAAGCTACATACCACCAGACTGTCGGCTATTTTAAGCTTAAGACGATGAAAAATTGGGCAAGATAGACTTAATAAAATATAGTTTATCTGGGTGCCAATAAATATCATAAAGAACAAAAATGCAAAATTTTACATTTTCCTGTCATAAGAGCCAAAAGAGACAAATTTTGAACTGCCCGATACGAGTTTTTTTTTCTTCTTGTAGGCCTACTGATTCACGCTATGAAGTAGTCCTGCCCTCTGTATCGGTCCCGTCCTCACGTCGAGGCGGCGGCAGTGAAAGTCCAAAGTCGGACACAAAGTGACCGCAGATCGAAACACGTTCCGTTAACAAGGTCACTTGAGCGGCCGCCACGCCGGTACCCGAACCCAAACGGACCACGAAAACAGTCTGGGACACACTCTAGCTCCGCGCAGCGCAGCGCACCGCCACCCTCAGGCCGGGCAGGCCTTGACTGCCTCAGGTCCGGTCCGGATGTGGCGCTGGAGGTCTGAGGTCACTCACAGTCCACAACGCCCTCCCGAAGGACTTTAAGGAGAAACAGGGCCAGGCCGTTGGCAACAGTTGAAAGGCGGGATTTAGATTGATAAAAAAAATAATTATTTGTATTTTTTTTTCGACGTTACAGCTTTTAATGATTTTACGCAGCTTTAGATGCTTTATATTTAACATAATCACGTATTCGCATTAGAACCTGCCTATACTTTTTCATCAAATTAAATCCCCCCCCCTCCCCCCCGACAGCACTAGTCGTAGCCCGCGGCGGTGCATTAGACTTGCATTAGACTCGCTAGAGCTGCAGGGCTGGCAGGGCCGCACTGCACGAACAGTTTCGATTAGAAGAGCGCGATTCCACCCGCCTTGTGCAAATGTGATGAAACAACGCAGCTACGCTGATCGATACACGAGAGAAGGCGCTGGAAAATTCAATTTCTCTGCTAGTCGCGGCCCGGCGGCGGCGCGCGCCGGGATTTGAATAACGGACCGTTTTAGAGAGGTACAGCTCCGAGGGCGACGCCGTGTCGCGAGAGGGGCCACGGGTGTGGCGTGCCAACGTAATAGTTTTACCATGTCTCGGTACTTACACTAAATGGTTATTTCCCTCATTGTTTTCTGTAATATACTAGGAGTACGTGAGGCAGGCACGTAGCTGAGCGAAAGAGGACGGTTTCCATGAGACAAATGTATGATGTCTGTATCGTGCGTTTAAGAAAAAAAGAAAAAAAAGGAAAAAGCTTCAAATCAAAAATTTTAAAACAAGCTAAACGTTCGATTTAGAATTGCGTCTAACTATTTAGCGATCACTTGAAGCAAACGTTAATGACCCGGCAGTCTGGCGCGTCTGTACACGCACCGACCGCAGACGATAACGATACGATATCCCGGCCCGGACCGGCCCGCAGCTGGCGATTACTTTGAAGGCACTGCCGAGAATAGAAGCGAAAGAAAAGGTACCGGGTACCACACCCTTTCTTGAAAACCTCGTCCATTAACGACAGCCCTACCTCTGGCATATCTAAAATTAGCTACGTGTCATCTAGAAGTCTTTAGGAAGAAAAAGAAGTATTCAAGGAAATATTTAAACCCCGTTTGGAGTCTGGCATAGTTCAGCAGCCGAACCTCGTCCACCGTCAACGCAAAATACCACTGGCGTGGCGTGACGTGACCTTTGCGCCAATGCCAGGCAAATATCGTGAGCCTTACGACGCACGGCGGGGAGGGTCTGGGTCTCTCTCTCTCTCTCTCTCTCTCTCTCTCTCTCTCTCTCTCTCTCCCTCTCTCTCTCTCTCTCTCTCCGACCCTCTCTCGATAATTCACTTTGCCCATCCTCACAACTACAGAGACACACACGCGCACACACACATTCACACTAGGACAGAAATTATTGAGTTTAAGTACCTCGACTAATTGAACGAGGTACACTTAACCGAGGTTCAGTAGGCTTTGGCACCTTACATCTCCGAGGCTGGAGCCGTCACATTCTCACCAAGGGTACGGTATCACGACTTCGCCAACAATACCGTCCCCGTTGTTCCGCCACAGCGAGCCGGCGCGCGGGGCGGGGCGGGGCGGGGCGGGGCGCAGCGCAGCGGGGCGACCCCGCCAGGCCCCAGTTTCATTACGGGGACAGCTGGCGCCGCGGCGTGGCGTGGCGTGGCGTGGCGGGGCATATCTGCGCAGCGACGCGAGGCAAAGATCGTTATGCTAATTGATCCATGGCTTGTGCCCCTAGGAGGTGAGGGGAGGGGCCCCCGCGGAGCCCCCGGGGCCCCCGGGGCCCTGCCCCGGCGCGGCGGATGGCTGCGTTTGGTCTGTGCGGGGCTGTGGGACTGGGACTGCCCGCAGAGCGCGCAGGGTAGCGGGGCAGGGTCAGCGTGCCGAGGGCACCGGGGGACCTGACCTGACCTGACCACCCGGGCACCCGCGGGCACCTGCGCGACGAGAATGGGCCATTCCCTACTAAATCACCACGAGGACCAAAATGATGGATTTTGGATTGAGCTAGGTAGAATATCATTGGGACCACCTCAGAAAACCATATGTCAAATTTTTTTTTAAGACTCTATAAACTAATTATTCTTTAGAAAGGAATTTACTCCATATCAACACTTTTATAGAGCAGCTTGTCTCCCATTCAAAACGGATCAAGCACTATGTTTGGTTTAGCACATAAGATAGCTTGATCAGAAAGCGTATCACTGGGAAGAACAGCAAAGGTTCGGAACAAAATCCTACCTCAAATTCATCTGAATAGACTTCTAAAACTCCCAAACCAAATTTTTCAAAAAATTCTCATTGACATTTGGGTTTCTGGCATGGTCCAATTCTACCACTCCCAGCTCAATCTAAAAACCATCATTTTAGAGCTTCGGTAGAGAATGACCCAAGTGTAAAGAACGTCTCCTGTCGCCCGCTACGTGACTGCTGAGGATTGTGTCAGGGGAAGACGATGGGGTACAAACGTTCGCGCTGCGACACCGGCCCGACCACCAGGCAACGCGCGGGACGAGCCCGGCACTTCCCACCCCGGCGCGGCGCGCGCGCGGCGGCGGTCGAGCATATTTCAGAACAGTGATAATTTCGCACAATTCGTCGCCCGCGGTGGCGTCCCGCGTGAAAACCGCAGAGCCTGTGCAAGCTCCGCGCCGCGCCACGCCGCGCCACGCCGCGCCACGCCGCGCCACGCCAGGTCACGGCCTCGCTGTAAGCGCTCTACACACAGCTCCGCTGGATAATGGGACCCAGCAGGGAAACAGATACATGTGGGGCTCAAGTTCAGCGAAAGGAAACAGGGAGGGAGTGGGAGACAGAGAGACGGACGCCAAGAGAGCAAAAGGCAGGGAGAGAGAGGGAGAAGGAAAGAACAGGCGCCTTCAAGGACGAACAAGGACCACCAGGGACCTAAAGCCTATGCAGCTTGTATAACAGGTGCCACACGGGCGGGCGCTACACGGGCGGCACTACCTTACTACCTATATACCGATATTATTCAGCCAGGCGAAGTGCTTCGGTGCGCTGAAAACTTCTTATTTCATGCAGGCCGGGCGGCCCTCGCTACGGGCTGCAGGTCTGCGTGCGCGCGTGCGCGCGTGCTCGGGGCGGGCGCGGGAGCACTAATGTCGCTCACTGGGGACGGGATCGAAACGAACGGCCGGCCTCAAGAAAGAGAGCAAAAAAACGGACTGGACACGCCGGGCAAAAGCGATCGAGCGGCGAGATATCGACGCTCGCGGGTTGCACCACGTTATTGTTCCGCCGGGGCAGCAGGGCGGGGCGCGGCCGGTCCTCACGCAGCCAGCGCCTTCCTCCCCTCAGAGCCGTGTGCAGCTCAGAGCCTTCTGATAATTGCTAATTAAACAGCCGCGGGCTGATAAGGCTGAGTATACCAACTCTCCACCTCACTACCCCGCGCCGCCGCCTCCAGCGGACCGCTTCGGCCGGCATCCTTGGTCGGACGCCGCCGGGCCAGGGGCGGAGAGGGAAACAGGGGGGGGGGGGGACTTGTGCCCCGCGGGCGACCTTGCCGTCGCGCCAAGAGTAAAGTAACGCGAGTCGTGCTCTATGGGAAATTACACGGAGCAGTGTGCCGGGCAGAGAGCGCGAGCCTCTCCCCCGGGCCGGGGCTGTCCGGGATCGCACTGGTGTATGACGCGCTGTCCTGACGGCTGTCCTGACGGCTGTCCCGTCCCGGCGGGCTGCTGCCACCGCCGCTGCTGCGCTGCGGGGCTGAATGTTCGAGCGGCTGTGGCGTGCGACGTGATTCCGCAACCCGCGCGGCGGAGGGGAGGCTGTATGACGCCTCGTCCACCGCAGCGGCGGCGGCGGCGGCGGCGGCAGCACGTGTCCCAGCGCCATCCTAGTGAGGGAGCCGCCGCGCCGCGCCCCGCCACGCCCGCACACCGACACAAACCGAGTAAACTCTGCCGTTAAACGGTGAGGTAACCATGCGGTTTTGGGGGGAAGCTGTGGTGGCTGTCCTGCTCCCACCCACCTCGCGGTCGGGCCGCGAGCACAAGTGAGACAGAGAGAGGGAGGCATGGCGCACGCACGCGGATGACGTTACATTCGGGGGGAAGCGGCGTGGGTGTTACAGGCCTCGCGCCCCGCCCCGCCACGCCCCGCCACGCCCCGCCACGCCCCGCCACGCCCCGCCACGGCACGCCAAGGCCTTCCTCCGGTTTGATCACTCAAACAACACAACTCTTACTGCATTGCATACCGACCGAACAGAGGCGCGTAGAAAACGGAGTCAAGGGAAAAGGAGCGCACTTGTGGCCCGGTGCGGCGCGGCGGGTGGCGCCGCGAGGCTACGCCCACCCCGCCCCGCCCCGCCCCGCCCCGCCCCGCCCCGCCCCGCCCTGCCCGGCGCAACGTCCGCGTCGATACAATATGAAAAATCCAGCGGCCGGGATGGGGCGGGGCGACCTTCAGGACGGAGGGCGGATGAGCGGATCAGGTGTCGGGAGAACCGCACACCGCCTGGCGCGCGACGGCTAGTAAGACCTCGGCGGAGCGGAGAGGCACGCCGTTGACACATGCGCGCCCTTTTCAAGGTAAAGTTTCCTGAAATAACTTTTTCGACGGTTTCTTTCGAATTTTGCGGTGATACGCGTCCAGTCGATGCGAGATACTATTGCTATCGGTGCCGGCCGGCCGGACGGCGAGTGGTGGGCCGCCCGCCGCGCCGGCCGCGTGTGTCTTTGTCCTCCCCGGAGCGCACGACACGACACGGCACGGCGCAGCCTTGGGGCGCAGTGCAGTGCTATCGGGCGGGCGGGGCGGGGCGGGGCGGGGCGGGGCGGGGCGGGGCCCGCGGCCAGAGCCCCAACAAAAGGTGGAGGCAGATATCATCAGGACGCCGCGCACGCCCGCCCCGCCCCGCCCCGCCCCGGCCCTCGTGCTCCAGTCGCGCAGAGCACATGGAAGTAACGGGATTTTTTGGGAGAGAAACAAAACAGGCTGTGTCTGCAAACTTCATTTTGGTTCTCCTCGCGTGACTAGCAGGGCGCCTTACGGAACGAGCGGGTAGGCAACCCTCTCGCACTCATGCGCTGCGGTGCAGTATATCTCTTAGCGCGCAGGGGGTCCCTCGAGCCGCGCGGGGTCATCCCGCATAAACTTTGCACATATGCCGCTCCGCGCGCGACTCCATTCGATCGACTCGGCGAGTGGTTAGCAGCGGGTCTAGCGGTGTACACCACCACCGGGGCGCTTGTTCACTCTGCAGGAGGGCAGGCAGACGCTCTTGTGCAATGAGGTTGTCAGCCCTGGTTGCTGCGGCGGGGCAGGCGCGGCAGGCGATCGGACCGCAATTATGGCAACACTGCGATTGTTTGTATTTACCGCTCGATTTGCGGGCAGCCGCAGTGATCCTCTCACTAGCGCGCGCCCGTGTGCCCCCGCCCTCGCCCCGCCCCGCCCCGCCCTGCTCTCAATCTCCCACACATGCGAGTTCAGTTCCGGGGCCATCCCTAGCTGCCCTGCGGCGCCCCATACCCTCAGGCCCTGTACTCTCCAGCGTGCAAGTGTTTCGTCCCCTCCGGCCCCTGTTGCCCGCCGGCTGGTAAACCTGTCACAGGCCGGCGGTGATAAATTGTGATTGCGACGGTCGCCGTGTCGCACATATACGCCCTTAATTTTTTTTGGTCCGCGGCGTCGTGTTTAGCGCCTCCGGTCGCGCAGCAGACCCTTCTACATTGAATAAAACGCGCTCCGCCTCCCTTTCCTACGGCTATATATTCCCGTACAAAAGCAGTCTCTTGGGGCGAAAGAGTCGTCCGCCCGGGTAAATGCCTCATGCCTCGTGTGCGCGTGCGCGCGCGCGGCGCACGCCTGTACGAAAGCTAAAAGGTGTGGGAGATGCAGGGCGAGGCATGTGATAGGTTGCCGTACCTCCAGTTCTCTCACATGAAATGTCAGTGGGCTGGCCGGGCCGGGCCAGCCCGGGCGGGGCGGGGCGGGGAGGTTGGGCGGGAGCGGCCTCAGCGGGTCGTGACCACGCCCGCCTTGGCCCGCCCCGCGTTTGCTGCTCTTCGTCATTAAACACGTTTTTTTTCTTCAAGGGAGCACGCGTGCGTTTGCCCTCTGTTTGCAGTGTGTGCATTAATACTTCTCTTTTTCTTTCTTTTTTTTTCGGTGTGCAACGATTTGGTTCATTAGTAGACTGCATCATGCAATGCAATAACAACCATTGAGAATAAGTTAATTGTACATAACAGTGCATGATCCTACGCTGCTGGCCTGGCGCTGGCCCCTCGCCCCGCCAGCGCGGCGCGCACCATAACGAGACCATATCGATGCATTTTTGATGACGCTGGTGTTACCTAGCTTCCGGTACGGACGAAGGGAGGTCACTGATCAGCAAAAACTAAAGAACAAGCTGAAACGATGACAGCTTTCATTTTTGCATAATACAGGTGCATTCTGGAAATAAAAAAGAGGGCACGTGACAGATGACTCGGGAGGGGAATTGTCATGTGAAGTCCTGCTGGGCTCTCGCTCTCGATGTGTCGAGAGTCCTCCGTCTATTATTCGATGCGCAATGACAGGGGGGCCGGCGAGCTCATCGACACGGAACACAAACAACAACAGAAGGATTCTTTTTGCGAAATAACACCTCGACACGGCGCCGCGCTCTGCAGCCTCATCGACTCACGACCCCCCCCCCCCCCCCGCAATCTAAAAAAAAAAAATATGTAAGGCGCGGGGGCGCGGACGTAATCGCGGGGCAAAAATGGCAATCAGCACCGCGACGGAAGAAAAACCTACGGGCCACTTTGATTTTTACTATTGTCTGGTGAGAAGATGACCAGCGGTCGTTGCGACTGCATGCGGTGCTAGTGGGTGAGAGAGAGAGAGAGAGAGAGAGAGAGAGAGAGAAAGAGAGAGAGAAAGAGAGAGAGAGAGAGAGACAGAGAAGGTGTAGGAGGCGCGGTAAAGCAATCCACGAGGAACCGTGTCGAAAGGCGAGCACAGCGCGGCTGCAGAGGCTGCCATGCCGCCTCCCTCCCTCTAATTTGTCTGGCAGTCCGAGGTGGGGCGGCGGGGGCAGGGCGGGGCGGGGCGGGGCAGGGCGGGGCGGGGCGGGGGGGGGCGGGGCGGGGCGGGGCGGGGCGGGGCGGGGCAGGTGTGCAAAGGATCACGGTCCGCGGCGCCGCGGCTCGTGGCTTGGCGCGCTGCAGTTCTTTACATTGTTTCGGCGCATCATGTGAATTAGGCCGCTGTGGCTGAGCGCGCTGGCCAGTGCTGCATGCTCCTCGGGATTACGCGAGCAGGGGCGGGGCGGGGCGGGGGCGGGGCGGGGGCGGGGCAGACTCCGCGCTGGGGGCGGCCGCTGCTGGACCAAACCTCTGCAGGCCGGGCCAGGGTGGGGCGGCTGCTGTGATCGCTTCTCCTGCTGGATCGGAGCATTTTTTTTTTTCCACGGTGTCCTCAAACGAACGCAAAACTACGGGCGTACTATGGAATGTCAAGGATTCGCGTCCTTTTTGGTGTCGTTGCTTTGGCGTATTTTTGCCGAATGTTTTGTCCTATGTTTGGCGTATTTTGGCCGTTGCCAAACGTCAGAAATGCGATAAAATGACTCCACCGTCAGCCGTACGGGGGACGCGCGCACTCACTCCCACCTCGGTTCTCACGCGAGGTGTCCCGCTCCCGCCCCGCGCGCGCCGCTGGCCCCGGACGTTCTTACCGCTCTGACCTTTCCCCGCAATGACCACACTGCGCGCGCTTTACTGAACGGCCCGGCCCGCGACATTTATTGGAAACACTCTGACACGGACGACACTCTAACGCGACGACGAACACGCAGAATATATACCCGTCTATCCTACTTCTTGTTTCCCCTCTGAGCGGTGGGTTGCTCTCGGCCCTGTCGCCCCACGGCCGGCGGTGCCCGCGCGCCCGTACGCCCTGCCCGGCCCGGCCCGTCGCCCTCGGCGCCGTGACCCCGCCGCTCTGGTGCCCGGCCCCGGCCCCGGCCCCGGCACGCGGGTGAAAGTCAATGACAGCAGGGCCGGACACAATGCTCATCTCGTACGGGCGAAATGAGGATGGTACTACGGTACGTGCCACCGCCAAAGAAACTCGAGTGCAGAGCAAGAAATGTAGCGTTACCTGTACACAGTTATGGCTGTCCAATCGAGCGGTGCTTACATACACCATGATGTAAATAGTATAACTAGTTGAAGAGGTCGATGTCCTTGCGTTTGAACCTCTCACTCACTACGTGCCCCCCGTGTCCGCCCCCTCCTCCTCCTCCTCCTCCTGGAAAATGACGTAAGCCCGTTCATAAACCCCTGCCCCCCAGCCACCTTACTAGCGGCGCCGAAATGCAATACATTCGGTCACGCCCGGGCTAAGAGAGACAACTATTACCAGCCGCCGGGCGCAGCCGCGACACGCCACGCCCCGCCACGCCCCGCCTCGCCCCGCCCCCGAGCAAGTCGTGACGCGCGGGTGACACTCAAAAAGCTCTGGTCGACATGATGACTAAACTCCCGGATATACCTTACGTTTTGTTTGCAGGACAAATTGAGCCGATTTAAACGAATTTTTCTGCTGAGGACCGTGATTATTAGCCAAAAGAGAAAGAAAGAAAAGGAAGAAAGTATGTAACGAAATGAAATGAATGCCTTCTTTACTGTATTACTCTTTTGCTTGGGAGTCGTTGGCCCGCCAGGGTCAGAGCGTGACGCGGTCTAATTTGGCGGTCCATGTTTATGACCTCTGAGAGGTGTAGCTTAGGCTACTTTACACTTTTCTGCGAGAGAGGTCTGCCTAAAACCACGATATTAGAAACGCTTTTAGGATAGTAATGTAGTGTGTGTCACCGACGGGTGCTGCGTGACCTTTTCGTCGTAGGCCGCGATTTACTTGCGCAATGCCAATGCAACACTCCCGTTCCTGATAGAAATATATTGACGGTGTGCGGCGCACTTTTGCGGACGATAATACTGCTGCTGAGCTTCACGTCTGAACGAACGCGACAGCATCTACAGACCAATATCCGACTCGCAATAAGAAAAATGCCACCGCATATGCGGGTCATTTCTGCGGCCCAGTTTTCCTCGACGCGCGACGCGATGTCCTCCTGCCCGCGGCGTGCCGGCCGTGCCTCACGCTCCGTCTGTCTGCTGGGGGTGGCCCCGCCCCGCCCCGCCCCGCCCCGCCCCGCCCCGCCCCGCCCCGCGGGCGTGACTCACCTGTCAATGAAAATATCAAGCACCGACCCGCTGGGCCCGGCCGTCCGCCCCGCCCTGCCCCGCCCCGCCCGCGGGGCCTAAACGAGGCCGCTGGTCCGGGCCGGGGCGGGGCGGGGCGGGGCCGGGCCCGGCGAGGCGGAAGGTCGGCCAGGTCAGCCAGCGCAGCGCAGCGCCCCGCTCAGGACGGCACAGGGCAGCGCAAGGCCCGCTGCTGCCTCCCGCTTATCTCGTGAAGGCGGGCGTTAGCTAGCACCCCATAGACACGTCAGCGCGCTGCGGGCCGCGGACTTCCCCCCCGCCGCACTGCGGCCGGGTCACCGTCAGCGCAGCCCGGCGGAGCCTTCCACAGGGGGATCTCATACCTCAGATGACGCGAGCTATTCCTGCTTGTTATTATTCATCAGTTTCTCGAAAGTTTTGTTCCTCAATTGTCTAATTGTTGTTCTTTTAACTTGCCCTTTTTTTTCATTTTTAAAAAAATAATAAGCGAGCGTTGCGTAGAAAACTTTTAGAGTAGCTAAGCCGTTGCGATGTCTGCTGGTGCCGCTCCAGGTACGCTACACTGCCTGCCAGCCTGCCTGACTAACTGACTGACTGGTGACAGATCGGGCGGAACGAGACAACAGCCCGGGGGTTATTTAACGCCATGATATCACAATGAATATTATATCATTATCGCGCTCTGGAAACAACGGGACGGAGAGGGGCGTGACGCCAGTCAGCGGGGTGGGGCGGCGCGGGGCCGGGGGCGCGAGCTGTAGCTCCAGTCTCTGCTGCGATCGGCAATGTGATAACAGAAAGAAAGGACCACATTTAAAAGGTTGACGTAAAAATTAAATTTTACTTTCTTGCTGTTGACTTTTTACTTTCTTGTCTTCTTCTGAGTTTTCTGAGTTTTCCAGCAGTTACGTGGAAAAATAAGTGAGAGTGCACACAGTTCTACCCGATCGCACACTGCACCGCCGAAGGGCGCGGCACCGCTTTACAGGCGCGGCGCGCTCGGGACCCCACGGCTGCCCACGGCCAAGCAATACGTTCGGTCACTTAGTTTTGCGCGGGAGATTTCAAACAACAATGGCGACCAACGCCCGCGGTCAATAATTCTGTGCGGCCGCGGCGGCGCGGTGCGGCGGGGGCGGGGCTGCGTGAAAGGGATACAGGGAGGGAGTGAGAGATACTGTGAATAAGGCGTCTAGATGATTTAATATGGGACGTAACAGAGAAATATGAACTTTTGCCTAGATGGATGGGCCCTCACACGTTGCGGCTCAGTTTAAGTGAGAGGTGGGACGGCGCCAGGAGCACCGAGAGGGGAGAGAAGGAGCGTAGTGGAACTGCCAGTGAAGGGGATAGACCATGAAGTTGGCTTTAGTAAGATTTAGTTTGATTAACCGATTCAGGTTTTGTTGGCGAATTTCTCTTATGCGGTACTGCAAAGGAGGAGGAAAAAATTACGCTGTGATTGTATCCTATTATTTTAAAAAATTGTACCTACATGCACGTATGTTTGTGACATCACAGTAAGTGCGCAAGAAGCTTCTCCCCCGGCAGCAGCATTGTCCCTCTCCGCTTAAGGCGCGAGGGGCCGCTGCTGCTCCAGCTAGCTCTACTCCAGTTCCCCAGTTCTCCAGTTTCGGCAGGACCGCGCTGCACGCCGCTGCGCGCCGCCTCCAGGCGCCTCCAGGGAGGCGCCGCCAGGCTCCAGGAAGGACGTGGCGTGAGGCCGACGGGCACGCAGAGGCACGCCAGGACGCTCTACTTGCACCTTGATATGATTTGGTAATGAAAGTATGGCGCTGTTACGTCGAGTGAAAGGTGTAAGTCACGGTATGGGGGGCGTGGCGTGGCGCGGCGCGGCGCGGCACCTGCCGCAGAGGACACCGACTATCGTGGTGACGTAACGATGAATGGTTTATAAAAGACGGCAGCGTAAGAATGCGACGGATTGGTCGACAAAGCCCACAGGCACGCGGTGCGCGGTGGAGTCGAGTGGGGGGGGGTTACCCACCCACGTATCGTTCCAGCAGCCGTCAAAGCGTCCGTCACGTTATGGGTCGGGTCGCTCAGTGGCGGGGCGCGGGCCGGGCCGGGCCGGGCGCAGGGCTTCCGACAGAAGCCCGGTGACCTTCGTGGGTCCTTCTGGAGGTGGCCGTCGTCGCGTCGGCGCGCCGGGCCTGTGGTTGTGATGATGGGATGACAGTCCTGGGCCGGCCGGGGCCGGGGCCGGGGCCGGGGCGGGGCGGGGTGGGGCCGGCAGGTCGCACGAGCGCCTCAGCAGCAGCTTCCCTTTGCCGCCGAAAACAGGCAGCGGGTAATAACGGGGTAATTGGAGCCGGCGTTACGTCACGGGTAAGTGGTGCACAAGTAATAGCGCCACGACCTTGAGCGCTGCCGCCCCGCCCCGCCCCGCCCCGCCCCGCCCCGCCCCGCCTTACCAGCTCACCCCGGCGCGCTGCCCAGCACGGCAGCACGGCCTCCCCGAGGGAAGCGGCGCCCTGTGCCCCTCAGCTGTCCCCGTCGGTCCCCGCCGCGCCGTGCAGCCGAGGGTGTGGCGCCCCAGCACAGTGTGACCACGCCCGTGGTCACGCCGACGACGTCCTTCGCGACTTTTTTCGCTGAGCGAAGCGAAGCTAACTCGTGAAGGGGATCGGAAGTGTACTTGGTCGTGAGTCTGTCTGTCTGTTCGTCTGTCCTAGCCGGTTCTCCTCTTTAAGTACAGAAGTAATCGTAAAACGCGGCAGTGTTCCGTGATCTATTAATTTCAGCGCTATAATATTTGTCCAGAGTTAAAAATATTGAAACGTTTAATGTAAACTTCACTCCGGAGAGGTTGGCAACGAAAGAAGTTATCTGGTAGCGCCACCTAGCGGCTGCGCGTGAACTACGTCACGACGGCCTAGCCAAGTCCGGTGTCCACCTCGACTGTGTACAAGATCGAAATTAGAAATTTAATTGTCAGTTCGACGAAATATGCGGTCTGAAATCGTGTTGAGAGTGGTGGTAGTCTCCATACGAAGTTTCAAGTCTCGTCATTTTGTAGAAGTGTGTGTACGAGTGATTTGTCGAGTGACGTGTGTGTGGTGGGTTGGGGAGTGTAAGTGCCTCAAGATTCTCTCAAAATACCTGTGATTGTGTTGGATTTGTGGAATGAACGTTACGGATTACTGGAATGACAGCCACGACCGCTTCAACTTACTTCTCAACTTAATATTTGGGTGAGTGACATAACCTAATAACATATACAATGCTGTTTACGACAGAGTATCATACAGTTGTCTGGGAGGAAGCAGAGTTTGGTCTGAGTATTAAAATCACATAACATCTTGATCTGACAAGTGAGAGTTACTAACTGTGAAATTATTTCCTTTTATTTGGTTAAATTTTGTTTTCAACCTTTGCTTGGTACCCAGTGTTGTGATTTCATATTGAGTCGCCACAAATTACCAGCCAAACGGTTTCCCCAAAAGGGTGTTGATGCTGTAGTAGAAGTGTGCTCCTTTTAGGCATGGGATAAGAGGCATTTGTTTTTTTAAAAAAAGGTTATTCATTTATAAATATTGACAAGAAACATTTGGACTCTCATTCTACTAAAGAAAATACATCAAAGTGTGGTGGAAGCATTAAAATCTTATAACCTTTAAACCCAACAAGAAAAAGAAAATAGTATGGGTATTATTCAGATAAATTTGGTAGGATTTTGTTCCGAACCTTTGCTGTTCTTTCCAGTGATACAATTTCTGATCAAGCTATCTCATGTATTAAACCAAACATACTGCTTGATCCATTTTGGTTATGAATTTGAATGAGAGAAAAGCTGCTCTATAAAAGTAATGATATGGAGTAACTTCCTTTCTGAAAAATGATTAGTTTAAAGAAATTTGACTCCCACAAACAGAAGGGGTGATACTGTAGATCGGATTTAGGTGAGAAACGGTACTTGTAATATAACAATTATGCTGAGAGTCTTTACACTAAATCAGTGTTTCTAAAACATAGAAATACTATCAAAACAAAGTCATTTAATCATTAAAATGCTACAGAGGTTTTGGAGTGTTTCAATTCTATTTCAAATAGCTATAAATCATTTCAAAATTGATTCGCCTTATCATTTAAAGGTCCTGAGTCATTGTGAATGTCTTAAATGCATTTAAAATTAGTGGCCTCTGTAACAACATTCATTACTATTTGTTTTTAAATCAAGTTTTAGTGACCCAATGCTTGGCTTACCATTGATACTACTGTAGTAAGTTCGTGTGAAGAGAAACCTTTTTCAGAAGGATAGGAAGGGGGAGGGGGAGGGGGTAGTGGCGAACAGCATATCATGCAGTTGCATTCTTATACTCATCATGTAAGTGATACTTATTGACATTTATCTTACCTCGGGAGGGGGAGTTGAGGGAAGGGGGAGGGGAAAGTTGAGGGGAAAGGGGGGGGGGGGGGAAGTTCTGGAAGTGTGATGTAGGCCCCGCGCAGGATGACCACATTTTGGAGGCCACTGCGCCTCTGGAGGGTCATTAGGGAGCTCCCCGCGATAGTCTCGAACGGGCTATTTCCGGCGTCGAGTCCCATTTAAAATACACATGACTCGAACTCGAATCGACCCGGAAGTAGCCTGGTCCGGGGAGCTCCCTAATGACCCTCCTGGCGTCGACCCCATCCCCATAGGGTGTCCGAGATCTCGACCTTAGGACAGCTCAGAGGGGTAGAGGTATCCTTTTGGGCCCCTTGGGGCCCGGAAGGGCCCCCAAGGTACCCCCAAGGGATCCCAAGGGATCCTAAAGGGACTCCAAAGGACGCTACTAGGCCCTAATTATGAAAATAATGTCATATAATGTCAATTTAACGTGAAAAAATCACTTTGCCCCTGTGATGTAGGCAATTTCCCGCCTGGGCCCCAGGACCCCCGGTCCGTGGCTGTCACCGTCCCGCGTCTATGGCGCCCTTCCCCCGCACGGGAGGGGCAGTCACGAGGTCACCGCACAGGACAACCGCACTCTGGAGGCCTCGGCGCCCTGCGCCTCTGGTGTCAATCACATTGGGTGTCCGGGACTTTCTACTTCAGAATATCTGATATGGGATGCTCCCCTCTCTCGGTTGGGTACGAACGGTGATTGTTGGCCTGTTGTCCCTCCACCACCTCTCCTGCCCCTCTCCTCCTTAACCCCCCCCCCCTTTTCCGAAGTTTTAATTACTCCATGCCGATCGGCACCATGTAGGTTGCCTCTCTACACGGCGGAAGGGTTGAAACCATCCTTTTGTTTTAACACTCACTTCGCTCAGCAACTACGTGCCTGCCGCACGTACTCCTAGTCATATAAGTTTCCCGCAAGTGCGCATTGCTCCCGCGCGTGCCACGCGTGTTTCAGATTTTTTTGTTTTGTTTTTGTTCTTGCCACTGCGCGGCGGCACTGACCTCCGACCTCGGCGTGCATTTGCAATTCATTCCCGACGCCGATGGGCCCTTTGTCTTTGTGCACACTGGCGGTGCGGTGCGGGGCGGTGCTGGCCAGGGCGATGCGTATCTGTTTGCACCCCTGATTGAGCCACTGACCCCCGCGCCGCGCCGCGCCGCGCCGCTCCTGCGCCAGAGGCCCGCGGGCACGGTATGGCATGCCCTGTGTGTGCCAGGGCCTTGGCGCCGCCTGCCTGCTGGACCACAAAATTAAGACATCACCGCGATACATAATGAAGGTGACCGAGTCCATTGTCGGGCGTACAGAGAGAAGTGGAGTGGGGGGAGTGGGGCGGGAGGACCACAAACTACTCACGACCAAGAACCTGTGAGGATCGAGAAAAGCAAAAGTGAATCCATTCACATGCCGCCACGCCGGGCGCCGGGGACACTGCCCTGTTTTACCAGATATCTACCGCCGGGTCCCCTCGTGTCAGTCAGCAGCACGTTGTCGTCATTCACAGCAAGCAATCAGAGCCGCGGGTAGTTGGATGAGTGGGTGGGCGGGGTGGGGCGGGGCGGGTAGGTGGTCGGGCCCAGCCGGGCCGTTAGCAAGTATCTCACGGAGCCATCGCCCGCCCCGCCCGCCCCACCTCTCCCTCTGGCAATATTGTCTTTCGCGATGTCGTCAACAGCTTTCCTAGAATATCGGCCGGCCCGGCCCGGCCCGGCCCGCCCACAATTACCCGTGCATATTCATTGTCTGGACGGCACTACTCGTCGGCGTGGCCCCTTGCCCCGCGGGGTCCGCACGCATCCGCAGCGCACCAAGCTGCTGCACAAGAGCTCCGAAAACTTTCCGCGGCCCGGCGGAGCTGGAGGACCGCCGCCGGCCGCGTGAGAAGTAGGAAGGGTTGCCTACCCAGCGGGCGCCCGCGGGAGGGCCGGGCCGGGCCGGGCCGGGGGCCGCGGTGACCTAAACGCCCGTCTTGTCGCGCGGGGCGGAGCGGAGCGGCGCGGTGCGGTCTGTCTCCCCGTGACCTCCTCTCCCCGCCATCACACACGGCACGGCACGGGACGGGCTGCCGGAGGCTGTGCGGTCACCTCACCCATATGCTAAACAGCGCGTGTCCGGCGCCCGCCGCGCCCCGCCGCATCCTCTGTCCTTTACTGGAACTTGCATACGTGTGGAAGCTGGCGCGTCCGGAGCGGGAGAGGAAGAAGGAGGGAGAGGGAGGACAGCACGCGAGCAGGAGCTAGAGAGAGAGGGAGAGAGAGGCGGGGGGCACATGTGCGCTGTGCTGTCCGCACGCGCCCTCCCCCAACAGCCCGTATCACTCCACATGGTGGTACTAGTTGGCCGCGATGGAGGCGCAGCCAAGGCCGAGCAGGACGTGAAGGTGTGGTGTGGACGGGCCGGGCCGGGGCCAGGCAGGAGGGACGTGGCGGGGCGTGGCGGGGCGTGGCGGGGCGTGGCCGTCGGGCGGGGCGGGGCTGGTTCTCAGCTTGTCACAGGCCGCCCCTCACGCTGGCGCGCGCGCGCACTGGCCGCCCCGCGTGTAGTAACAGCTACACTGAGCATGCAGCCTCCCTCCCTCCCTCCCCCCTCCCCCCCTCCCACCCACCCACATGAGCAGGTTCCCCGATCCGGTCCCAAAAAAATGTTATACTGTTGCATTCGCAAAGCAGTTGTGTCAGCAGCACGTTATTACTCTTGAGCTTTGAAAAGCTGCACCTATCTCGGAGCTACTCGCGGCACTTGACAAATCCAGCAGAAAGGTGTTCCTTTCTCGTCCATTCCACTTACTGAATCTTGTTTTTGCGAAACACTAATCATGACACTGAAGGCAGGTAAGTGCTGGTCTCAATTGCCAGTGCTTGCACTCGAATCTTTTCCGTTTTTTTTTTTAAAATCCAAAGGCCTAAACTGCTTTTAAAAACGGAAAACGGTTGTAGCAAAAAAAAGGTAAAAGAAGTGGCATGCCATATAGGTGCTTTGACCACTCCAAGGGCGTTGCTGCCGAGCGGACCTTTTGTTGCTACCCCCAGCCCCAGCCCAGCTGATTGCTGCAACTTTGCTCCTGGGCGGTGCGGAGGGGAAGGAGGGAAGGGGGGCGGGGAGGGGGCGCAGCGCGGCGTGGGGCGGCGTGGTGGCGTTGCGGATCTGGTGGGTGGGCAGACTCGGGTGGACCCGTGCAGGTGGACGGGACGCTTATTGTGCCTGGCCCGGCCCGGCTTGCATCACATCAGATTATTTATCGTATCGGTAGTTGTGCTCACTTCACAGCCGTACGCGGGCGAGCAGGGCCCGCCCGACTGGCCCGGATGGACAGCGGTAATGACTTCAGGGCAGGGTACAGACAAGAACGACTTAGCACCACAGTCAAAGCAATTTTTGACTTTATTGGTTTGGCAGAGCTAAGAAGACTCAGACAAGTGGCTGGTATTTCTTGTGTGTTTTTGCTAACTGAGGTTTGAAGAAGTCTCTAGCACAAAAATAGTTACGTCAACAGCATACTTCCACAGCCCTTCTCTTACGGCTATAAATCTCATCTAGGCTATATTTCCTAAAGCTTATACTTGAAGCCCCGTGTGGTACGGCACGGCCCCTCCCCCAATTCCAGCTCCGTCCCCCTCTTCGAAATCGCGGACCCGTATCGCCCCGAATCTCACATTGGCTAAACCAAACCGGTCACTCAACAGGAGCAAATGTATGATAATGATAAAGCCCAAAAGTTGCCGTTCCGTGAGTTTTAGGTCAATACATCATTCAGTCGTTAACCTCTGTCGAAAGCAATGCCGCACTAATATGGACACATGTCATAGTGGACCTGTTACTTTTATTTCTTTTCTACAACACGGCACTGTGATGCAAAAATTTAGTTTATTAATCAAAATGCTCTTACTATCTCACACTTTAAATGCGCTGGCTAGAAGACATTCTTAATATTCTTAATAAACCGTCGAAATAACCAGAGATTGCGAACCCTGTTAAGAAAATGTTGTTGGAACACATACGGTACCTATGGGACAGGAGGGGCAATTTTATGTTGCACTTTATGATATGTGTAACACGTGTCGGCAACAGTACAGACATGGTCAATTCCTCGCAGAATTAGTCTCCGCATTATTTTTCGCTTTATTTCTCTCTTGCGCCCGGTCCAGCCGCCACCTGCAGGACCAGGCCCACTGTCCCGTCCTGCCGCCCCGGCACCCACAAAGAAGGCGAGATAAAGCTGTGATTTACGGATCTGGGTGAAAATGTGACCAGCAGAGAGAATTAGCATCAATGCAGGTTGGCTAATCTGGTTCTTGTGCGTGCGTGTGTTCCTTATCCAAACGCAGCGCGCAGCGGCCGTCCCCGCGCCCGTCCCCGCGCCCGTCCCCGCGCCCGTCCCCGCGCCCGTCCCCGCGCCCGTCCACGCGCCCGTCCCCGCGCCCGTCCCCGCGCCCGTCCCCGCGCCCGTCCCCGCGCCCGTCCCCGCGCCCGTCCCCGCGCCCGTCCCCATGCCTGCACCCGCGCCCGTGCCGAGGAGTGAGGTCCGTTGCCCAGTGGGGTAGTGGCAACAAAAGTGTCCACAGCAACACAACGAAAACGCCAGTGGGGCAACGCCTTTAAACCAGCCTTAGAACCATATCGTGTACCGAATGTGAAAGGAAATGTGTGATACGGAAAGCGGGCACTAAAATACTGCACGAGTTCGACTCGGCCCTCCTAGCCACCAGCGGACCCGTAACTCTCTTCTCGCTTGCAGGCGGAAAACATTACAGCATAAAACACTAGGGAATTTTCTCTACCACCGGCGCGACACCGCTCTACCGTCTCTTATCATAGTTTTCGCCCATTCTCCCTCTCGCCCCGACCTTAACAACAATAAGAATGTGATTACGTATAGATACGTATATCCGAACACGCCAACGCCGCGCCGCGCAGCAGAGAGGCCATTCCAAAATAACAACACGAAAATATGAAGCAGGAAGCAGCCTTTCTCCACCCTCACTGTGACTAGCGCCTTCTCAAGGCCACCCGCGGCCGCGGCTGCCACGCCGGCCGGTGCCGGTGGCCACTGCGGCCACCCGTATGCTGGCGGGGCCGGGCCGGGCCGGGCCTGCCCGCCCATGTAGACAGTTTTGCGCTTGCCGGGCCGGGCTGCTGGAGGTGGCCACATACTGTATCAGATTGGCCACGCGCGGCGCTCGGTATCTAGGGCGCCGCCGGGGCTCCGTCGGGACGCCCGGCCCCTCCACACACTCACACGGCCAGCTTTGCCTCCGTTTCGCCTCAATTCCACGGGCTGGCGCCGACGCGCGCCGCGCCTCCGCCCCGCCCGCTGTGCGACCGTATGAGTTCACACCTCAGCCGTTGTATAACGCCCCGATAGAAAACACAGTCCCTATTTCGTTCCTAGGTTATTCCAAAATGGTCCTCTCAAGGTTGTAGAAGACGAAAACGGGATTTCGCTCGTTCTGAATTCCTTCCAAATAATTCCCTATTTAGTGAAAGTAGATTGAGACTGGTAGGTGCATTGTTACGCATTGCAGTAAAGCTTGTAGCGCAGACTCGGACACCACAGGGACCGCGGGGCTCAGGACTTAGGATTAGAGACTTCAGACGCGGGCGATTTCTTTTTATTAGGGCGCAGCAGGAGGTGGCGTCAGTGCTCCAGCGCGGAGTCAGTGTTAGAGTGGCCAACTGTCAGGCCTGTCAGCTGTGCTGGCGGCCGTCAGCAAGGTCGGGGCCCCTCTGACTCCTGCTGACCCGATCGACGTCGGTGGGCCTCGCGATCACATACTGTAGTGATGCCGAGACGTGGCGTATCACCCATGCGTCTTCCCTCGGAAAATGCCGCTGGAGCGTGGCGGGTCTGCCTACGCGCTGCGGGCGTAAGGGTAGGCAGGCCCGCCACACCCGCGGCGCACTTTCTTGCATACAGCGGACAGGGCAGTCAGAAGGCCGCGCCTTCCATCTCCGTCAGTATCCCTATAGCAGTCAGGGGCGTGTCAGCGCTGCCAGTGGCCAGCAGGTGTCTCTACGGTTGGCATACGCCTGTGCCCGGCCCCGCCCCGCCCCGCCCTGGCCCCGCCCCGCCCCACCCCGCCCCGCCCCGCCCCGCCCGCCCCGCCCTGGCCCCGCCCCGCCCCGCCCGACCCCACCCCACCCCGCTCCGCCCCGCTCCGCCCCGCCCCGCCCAGCCCCGACCGCCTCGTTAGAACGGTCAGTGCTGCACCGAACCGCGCTCACGATTGTGACGCAAAGCTGACCGGAGCCGAGCGGAGCGCAGCTGAGCTCGGGCTCTTTTATTCACGAGCTAATTAATATATGGCCCGTAATTGCTGCAGCAGCGGCTGCCGCGCCGTCGTGTCGACGGGAAAGGCCGGGCGGCGCCGGGCGGCGGGGAGCGGGCACAGCAGCCGCAGCGTTACTGGCAGAGGTTTTAGAAAAAGCAGCGAGCGGCGCCCTATCTGTTCCTAAAAGACTGTCGACGGCCCCGCTCCTTCCTCCAGCCGAGTGTCAATGCCACGGCCTGCGCGCGGCCCCGCCCGGCCCGCTCCAACACCTCGCCGCGGTCATCGCCCGGGAGACTCTCGATCTAATTGTGTGCATTGGCATGTTGATGAGGGCGTTGCGACGCGGAAGTAAGGCGCACCCAGCCCTGCCCCCCCCCTCCCCCGCCCCGCCCCGCCTCGCCCACCGCTCCCGGACAAAACGGCAGGCCGGGCGCGTGAGTTCGTGTGTGCGTGTTCACGGTCACAGCACGACACTGTCGAAAAATATAGTGCGGGTAGTTCTAATAATTAACGCCTCGTCGTAATTTCGTGTCAAACCTTTCCGTCCCAGCCATCACTCACTATCTCGCGCGGCCTGCCGGGTAGGGAGGGCAGCAGCGGCGCGGCGCGGCGCGTGGGGAGGGAAACACGCCCCCCAAAATATTGTGAAATTAATTAAATAAGTGAAATGCTTTGGGTAATTTAATGCTCGAACCTAATCCCGGCTGTAATTGCCCCGGCCCGGCCCGGCCCGGCCCGCTCCAGTAACGCCCTGCCCGTGTTACGGCCGGGGCGCGGAGAACGCCCACCTAGGGGGCCTCCAGGAGGAGGTGGGTGGACCTCACCCGAGGCGTTCCTGTAGGTCCTGCAGGCGTCTTGCAGCAGGTCCTGCAGGTGGTCCTGCAGTGCGCTGCAGGCCTGCCGGGCCGGGCGGCCCGCGGGGGCCTCGTGTCCCTCCTAACCTCCCCGCGCCGCCGCCTCTCTCCGGGTCGTGACGAGCCTAGCCCAATTGGAGGAGAGAGAGAGGAGGAGGATGGCGAGATTAGTAACCTCCGCGCCCGGGCCGCACCGGCCGGGCCGGGCCCGCGCCGCAGGCCTCGCCTCGACAGGCCGCGTCGGCGTGACTTCGATCGGCCCGCGCGGCACGGCGCCGCCGTCACCCTTTCCGCCGACGAGTTCCACGAAGAGTTTGTCTCGTTTGTAATCAAAGGCAAACAGCGTCGCGCTCGTGTCCGTCACCTCGAGGACACGCCACGCCGAGTGATCAGCGGGGCACTCGAGGGCCGTCACGACGCGCTGCGCCGCGCCGCGACGCCAGGGCGATCTGGGACAACCGCGCCCGCGCCCGCCCCGCCCCGCCCCGCCCCGCCCCGCCCCGCCCCGCCCCGCCCGGACAGTATTGGGGTAATAAATAATTGAAACGCACGGCCGCGCAGTTTGATAACATCAAACAAGCGCACTTGGCCGAGAGAAGAAAAATGGAGGGCGGGTGGGGGAGGGAGAGGAAGGAGTGTGATGAGGAATGAGGCTGAGGAAGGGAGAGACCCGCCCGCCCGCCCGCCCGTCCGCCCCCACATCAGCGCGGCCTCCCGCAGCCCCCCGGTCCGGCCCGGCGAGGCGCGATGCCGATCCGTTCTTATGATCCAACCCGGATCTGTCTGCCGCGTTGCCTCTCGCACGGCCCAATTGGACATTGGGCATTGCCTGCCTGCGCCTGGCCCAGGCGTTGGCATTTCCGGGAGCAGGCGGGCTGGGCCGCACTGCTACATAGCGCAGTAGAGGGAGCGGGGCGGGGCGGGGCGAGGGAGCGCAGGCGCGGCGCGCCGCGCACGAGTAGCCAGTTGCATTTGGCCAGGTAATGTGATTCGGTTGTTGCGACTTTGTTCTACTGTGAGTCTACAGAGCGGCGGGTATGGGGGCCGGGTCGGGCCGGGAGCAGAAGCTGGAATAAAAAGTTGTACGTTGAGCTCAGGAGGCAAGACTTATTGGGCGGTACCGCAAAGAGTATATGCGTGATACTGAAATGAAGAGTAATATTCTTTTCTGAAATTGCGGTGTTTGGTTGCGTTGATGTCGCCGGGGCGGGGGCCGGGGCCGGGGCCGGGGCCGCGCTGGCGGCGTGCCTCTCGGCCGTGGTCCTGTCGCCTCGAGTTGTTCACCACAAGTCTGGCCTTGCTGCGCCCGGCCCGGTAGCGTCGCTCGCCGCGGTCGAAGCGAACAGAGCGACCCGACAAGAGTTGACCTCACCAAGACAATAAAACCAATTTATTTCTTTTGTGTGGTTTTCTCGTCGGTTCCTAAAACTTTTGAATCGAATGTGGTAGACGGGAGAGGCGGATCGGTGAAAACTATGGGGACCGGCCAGGCGTCTCTCAGCGGTGTAAGGCCAGGACGGGGAGATACGGTCGCGGCGCGGAACACTGTGACACTGCAGGAGGACGCGGCGGCGTATCTGCCAGATACGTACGTGTCTCGACTTTGGTGTATGTTAATTTGAGCACATTTCTGAATATTGGAGGGAATTCCCGTAGCGTGGCAACCCATTGCGATTGCGGAGTTACTTTGAACACGGAGAGCTGTGCTCTACGGGTCTTCACTCACACACTAAAAGCCCCGGCTGGACGGTAGGGGGCCCAGTGCCCAGCGCCTTCAGCGAGCTCCTCGCGGCTCGGCGGGGCTCGGCGTGCCAGCGGACCGTTTGCACCGCCCCGTGTCGACCCCTGACCCGGGCGCACCCCGGCCAGCACAGGACAGCATCCGCTTGCCGTTCCTTATCTTGCCCGACGACCCCAGCAGGCCCGTGCATTGCGCGGCACTTCGCATGCATTGCAGTGCGCTCCTGCCGAATCTTTACGACCGCCCGCCAGGCTCTAAGTGCATGCGATATCCTGTACTGCCGCCAGGACACGGCCAGGACACGGCCAGGACACTGCCAGGGTCGCGCCGGGCCCGGCCCCGGCCCGGCCCGAGCGGATCTGTCCGTCCATAGAACATCATGATGTTCGTTTTGGATTCCGAGTCTCGCTCTTGCGAGCGCTGGGGACGCCGCCGCTCCGCGGCACGCGGGGTGACTCTTTGGTCCGACGGCGGGAAGGTGACTTTGGCCGCCGCCACCGGCGCGCCGCCTATCGCCTGCAAGGCATCGCTATGCCTATAGGGGGGCCCAAATTAATACTCGACTAATAGACTCGACGACTTTTCTTATTACTTTTATACGTATGGCGTCAGTCGGCGGAGTCACCTCTAAAAAGTCCATAAGCGGATCACCGACTGGAGTATCAGTATTCACGAATGAGCTGAGTAGGGATTGGGCAGCTCCCCTCCCCTACCCCCAACCTGGCTTCCGTCGCGGCACACACACACACACACACACACATTCAACATGCACACGATATCTCCTTCTTTTTCTTCTCTGACAGTCCAACAGGACCTTGCCCGCGCCTGGGCAACTCGTTTATCACAACAACCTATCAGTTTTCGAACCGCGCAATGAAGGGGAATGATAACATGATTTATAATAAAAGGAACATGGGAAAAAATGTAATCCGGTTGATGTGGGTGGCTGCCCGGGCATACGCTGTGAGGTGCAGAGCGGGGCGCGGTCGGGCGGGGCGGGCACCACCGGGTGCGTTTCTTAATCGAGTGGCGATCTGGATCTCGAGGCGCGGAGCGGGGTTGCGTCCACCTACGAGCGGCCTGCCCCGCCCCGCACCGCCCCGCCCCGCCCCGCCCCACCCCGCCCCGCCCCGCCCCACCCCGCTCTGCCCTGCCCCGCGTACACCCCACCGTGGCGCGACTGCACTCGCAAAAAAAAAAAAAAAAAAAAAAAACGCACCTAAAAATCCGCACTGTACATGTAAATTTATTGACTGCAGGATTACTTCGAAAAGCGTGTGCGAGGCCCGCGCTCGACAAAACCCAGAACCCAGTCAGAGTCCGCTTCTCTCTGTCAGCAACACGCCGGACAAAAAAAAAAATTGAATTACGACTTGTTCAAAACTCCACCGGTAGTTCGCTTGAAATCCTTGACCTTTGGGGTATCGCCGCTGCCCCTGCCGGGCGGAAGAGGGGGAGGGGGGCGTGACGGGGCGTGGCGAGCTGTTCGATACCCCGGTAGCGACGGGTAGCGGCAGCGGCTGCCCTGGATCTTTTGGGCTCCGAGCGGAACAAAACGGAACAGTCCTTGGAGCGGCCAGTTCGGTGCAAGGCAGACAGGGCAGGGGCGGCCGACCCGGGGGCAGTGCGAGTCGGGCACCCTGCCCTGCCAACTGTTCGACAATAAATAACGCACATTCAAGGATACACGGGGAGGAGGTATGGGGCGGAGGAAAAATACGTGCACTCTTTAGAATCAAATGTTCTCATGAGCTGTCAGTGAGCCGGCAGGGCCTTTGTCTCCCGATAGCCGGGAGGATCGAACCGCGCGCGCAGAGGCACCGCGGAGTAAAGACCTGCCCACTACGGTAGTACGGTCCCGCAGTCTCAGCCTCAGCCCAGGATAGCAGCGCGGTGGAGCGGCCTAATCTGCACTGGGTCCGGTCCAGCCCAGCCTCGTCCATTTAAGACATAACTTCACAATGAGTACGGCAGCATTATTTGAAAAGAGTGGAAGAGAGTCTCTCTGCACTTTCTGCTTCACCTCGACTCGCCCGGGCTGAGGAACTTTGCCCCTTCCCCTGCAAACGTAAGTGACAAATGTGTGTCTGCAAAGGCGTAACAATCGAGAGGGCAAAGGAGCGGGGCAGGGAGGGGGTGACCCTGTCGCCATTCCACTACACCTACTCCAGCTTCCAGTTCCAGACACTCGCTTGCGGGTCCGCCGGGGGCAGTATGGGCGTTAACCAACGCACCTTGGCGGAGTGGGGCGGGGCGGGGTAGAGGAGAGGGGGGGGGGGGAGCAGGCACCGCAGACCCGGACCGCACCCAACTGCAGCCGTGCGAGGACCAACGCCCACACTCTCGACCCGAGTCCTTCAGGATAGGAATGCCAATTGAAACCACCTACATACTTGCACATAACATGCCTGCTGCATGCTAGTAGTAAAAGTTTGTTTTGTTCTATTTTTCTACCATATTTGGACATTAAACTAAGGCACAAGTTTGGAAAAAAATGTATAGGTTACAGTGCTTTTGTATTTTCTTTGGCTGCCTTTAATAATCCTCTTGGCCAGCAAGAGACTAAGGACAGAATGAAATACCTCACAATAGACTTCTTAAAGTACATGTTTCCTTAAACTTTTAATCTCAACTTTGAATACAGTGGTCAGTTTGAGGAACATTTTGAATTTTTCAGCAGTGTTGGGGATGAGGGCAGAGGTAATGTTGTAAACCCCAACTTCCAGAGCCCATATCTTGTAAAAATTAAAACGGAGAATCTAATTTGGTCAGGTTAACAAAACATTTTTTAAAACTGTATTTAACCTTTCTGAGGGTCTTTATCTCACCAGTGAAGCTACTGCTTTTAGAAGACCGTTTGTTGGTGACACAATTATTTCTGGGAATTGTGATGAAAAACAGTCATGGAGTCAGGCTAGGATGTCCTATTTCTCAGTACTGTGTCCGTTAAATTAATGCCTGCAAAAACTCTATTTGTCCAATATATAAAGTGTCTGGGCAGCATCAGTTAAGGTTTCGTTTCGCTCTTTAATCGGGTGTATCGGCACGGGCTAAACAGAGCGGGAGAGAGGGATTGAGGGAGAGAGAGAGAGAGAGAGAGAGAGAGAGAAGGCATGGCAACATGAGCGTGGAACGACCTTGTGATCGTGGGTGTGTGGTAACCTGCAACCTGCCGGTCCGCTTGCCGCCGTCCAGCCCCAGCTCCAGCGCCAGGCCCGGCCCGCTCCGGCCCGGCCCCGCTCGTACCCGTACCCGTACCCGTACCCCGTACCCGTTCCCCTCACCTCTTCCTCTCCCCCCGCTAACGACTGACTACCGCCACCTTTCGAACAGCGCGGGCTAGTACACGTCCCACCATACCTCCCGCCTGCCCCGCCGTGAGGCGTCCGCTGCTCCAATGCTCCCGTCAGCTGAACTGCGCCCGTGCGCCAATGGGCCCCGACCAAAGCCAGCTAGAAGCAAAACAAACCAGTGGGGCGCAGGGTGTCTTCTCGTGCTTGAGGGTCTCTCGCGCCAATGTCCGAATGATTTTGAGATTTGACGTCAGCACGACATGCTAGTTTCTCCATAACTTGTCCGTAGGGGTTAACTTTTACTGCCCAGCATTTCGTTAACTGCGAATTTCGGTTTTTCTTTCTCTGAGAGGTTAGGAGGCCCCTACTAAGTGGGGCGGGGGTGACAATAGTTGTGTTTGTTGAGTCTTTGTTCTGCTGTCAGCTGTGAGCCATTTCGCTAGTCGTCTCCCCGGTGCATTTACTATTTCACTGTACTGCTGTCACCATGAGTAAAGCCAAAGCCTTGGTTCGTACCTGTTGAGGCTTATGTAACACCACTATTGGTTTAAACTTGTAACTCATTTTTCTTTACCTCTTTAGAAACAACTGGTGTCAATGGCTGCTGTTTGCACTGGTGGTACTGCTGTTTTTGGTGCCTACAACTTGTATACTGGCAATGAAAAGTTTTACGAGACTATCCTGATACCACTCTCTCATTCCTTGGACCCCGAGACGGCACACAATTTTGCAGTTAAGGCAGCAAAATACAATCTGCTACCTCCCAGTAACTTCAAGGATCCTGCGTCTTTAGTAAGCTTAACTGCCATGGTTCCTTTAGGTGTATGTGGACTTCTGAAATTTAATTTTTTGTTTACTTTTGCAGAGTTCAAGAGTGTGGGACCTACAGTTCACGAATCCAGTGGGTATGGCTGCAGGGTTCGATAAGCAGGGAGAGGCTATTTCTGGCTTACACAGCATAGGTTTTGGATTTGTGGAAATTGGCTCTGTGACTCCTTTGCCTCAACCAGGCAATCCTAAACCTAGAGTCTTTCGATTACCAGAAGATAGTGCTATTATTAACAGGTCTGCAAAATATGCCTGTCAGTCCAACAAAATTGAGTGGTGTTTTATTTTTTATCAAGAAAATTATCATTTATTTGAATATTTCTGTATAGGTACGGATTTAATAGTGAAGGTCATGAAGCTGTACTTGAAAGACTCCACATTTTAAAAAATAATGGCACAAACTGTATCATAGGGGTAAATTTAGGAAAAAACAAAACATCTAGTGATCCTGTCAAAGATTATGTTGATGGTATAATCAAGTTTGGAGAAGTAGCAGATTATCTAGTTATCAATATTTCAAGGTACGGTATTTGTGTGTTTTATATATGCATTGTAGTTGTATGCTTCCCCAAAAGTAACATAATATACTGCTATTCAGCCCAAACACTCCAGGACTAAGAGACTGGCAAAGCAGCAGTCAGCTGCAGGAACTGCTTACAGCCTTAGTGTCCGCGAAAAACAATATCCCACTCTCATCAAAACCACCAATTCTTGTCAAGCTTGCTCCTGATTTAAATGCCCAAGAAAGAAAAGATATTGCAAAAGTTATTTCACGTAAAGAGGTACTTAAAATTTATTCAGTTCTCAGTAATACTTTTCTTGATAGATACTAATATACAAGATTAGGAGTTTTAATTTTGAATGTTTTCCCAAATTAAATTGGTTATTGTTTTTATGTTTTACCTCTATTTTCTTTCTATCAGTGTAAAATTGATGGTTTAATCATTTCAAATACAACAATCACAAGACCTGAAGATCTTCAGAGCTCTGAGTCGAAGGAAGTTGGTGGCTTAAGCGGGAGACCTTTGACTGCTGCTTCCACTGCCTTAATAAAGGATATGTATACTTTAACAAAAGGTATGTTTATGCTTTTCATCACAGTTCTCTACTATTTCCAATTGTGAATTTTTGTTTCATTGTTACTTAATTATTTCAGGCAAGCTTCCTATTATTGGAGTTGGAGGTATATTCACTGGTCAAGACGCTTATGAAAAAATTTGTGCTGGTGCGAGTCTTGTTCAATTTTACACAGCGTATGTATACCATGGACCTCCTCGAATCTCTAAAATAAAAGAGGAACTGGATAGTCTGCTTAGGTCAGTAATTCATAGTATTTACTCTCCAAACATTTTATTTGTGAAGTATGCACTGGAAATATTTTGTCTTATGGTTGTCTAACTCACACTGAATTGTTCTGTTTCCTGTTTAGAGCTGATGGGTTCTCAAATATATCGGAAGCTGTAGGGAAGGACGTGAAAATGTAACACACAAAGAGGGTAAGTTTGGGATTTTTTTTTTCCAATTGATAAGGGCAGAGTTAGGAGTGTGGAGAATTTTTTGGAGAATGTCTTTATCTGCGAATATTTTTATCTATTGAGTTTACTATGTGTACTTGTTCAAATTTGCGTCAGCCTGCATTCAGTGGTATCAGCAATGCGTTTTAGCATTACTATGGAACTTTGTCTATATTAGTTTGATTACTCTGCTCTGAAGCAGCTATGACACAGGTTTGAAAGGAGGAAAGAATTACAGACAACATAGCTTTTGTTGTATATAAATATCTATTTGACATCTGTCATCATACCCAATCTGAATCAATTGTCAATTGTTTGGATTGGTAACCCTACTCATTGCGTGCACCAAGTTCAGCTTAAGGAATCTGTTGTTTCCTATTTTATTAAATCTTCTATTTAGGTCTTAGACTCAATGCATAAAGTCATATTTCAATAAAGCTGTTTGGTTAATCAAATACTGGCAGATCAAATCTCATCAAAATTGAAATGATTTTAGTTTCTGTAACTTGATAGAACTTCCAATATCAGTAAACGCACAGCCAAAATTTGCTTTGTATTGAGATCATTTAAACATGCACAACATTTGATCAAACTATGGATGGAACATATTGTGTTCAGAGAACCTACATTTTAAAATCTGGCTTGGGAAGTTTGAGCTGCTTAGAGTTGTAATCTTTGACAATCCTGGAAGCCTCTACATTCATGAAATGGTCGTTCATTAATATATTACTCTTTGGTAAACCATGATTGCAGTTGTCATGGTCCAACCTATAGGTGAATGGTCCCACTGCTAAAAACCTTCCTAGTGAGATATTCTCTTTTACACCAATACCCGAGGTTTTGACTGAGGCGCATAGTTTGTACTCCAAACAGTCCCTAAAAATACAAACTATAACTTGCTGTGCTCTTTCGGATGACTGATGTATTGGAACATATTTTACTATTTTTCCATCTATTGTTTTCCAATCAGTTGAAGACCAATGGCAGATAAAAAAAATACCAAGCTTGTTATTGCTATTTACAGTTAACATCAAAATCATAAAATTGTTTCTCGTCTTAAAATTATAAATTCATGGTAACCCTTGAATTACATATTTACAATTTACAAGAAAAAAATATCTTTATCTATTATAATTATAAAGAAATATCATGTGGCTAATTTAAGCAAGTAATCAATGTTTTTTACATATGTGCACTGTACAGAGAGAAAGAGGTATTATCACATAGATACATAGGTGAAAGGAAAGATGATGGTTAGCTGTCTTCCCCTTTTTGTTTTTAAGTGGCACGATGCACTCATCATTTGCCTTTCTGAATTTAGTAGCTATCACCGCATATGTTAGAGCTTAGCACTAAATTCAAAAAACTTAGCATCATGATGGTAGTAGCTAAAAGAAGTATATATCAGATATTAAGTATTTAGTTAATTAAATTAGTAAGCGCTTGTTTTTTACTAGCTTTGAGTTTTGGAAGGAACAATTGAAATCAATGAAGCAAAGTTCATTTGTCATATATTACATGCTTATGTGGGGTTTCAATCACAATATTTGATGAGCATCTTAGATTTGCCATTGGAAGGTAAACATGTAAGTCTTCAATAAATAAAACAAATTGAGAAACAAAAGTCTCTAAATTTTCACTGTAAACGCTTTAACAAACACCTTTTGCTGAACTCTAATTTTGTTGCATGGTTTTGTAGTACACTCAGTACATGTACTCAAGGAAGGAGAGCCTTGCATACCATTTGATATTCCTGCTCATCAGCATTTATTCTTTATAATGCCAACATAGAGACTTGATATTTAAAAGCAGCTATGAGTAAGGAAAAAGAAAAACTTGCTTAGGTATCTTTAAGAGATATAGCAGTATGTACACATCTTGACCTTATAAATGGAAAATATTTACTGTCTTATTTAATTGATGTATTGATATTCTAATTTTACAAATTTATTTCTTTATAAAAAGTGAAAACACAGTTGGGATGAGCATTTGAGCTATAGCCGACTTAAAATAAAATAAAAGAAAGAAATGTAGTAGATTACATGATATAATATGACATAGACATAATGAATTGGGTTGTTCACAGTAGACAGTGCCTCAGTCCTTGCCCTTCTTTTGTGGTCTACATTCAATTCTGGACCAGGTTTTGGTTCTGTAGGGCTCAACTCACAAATACCTACTGATGTTTCCTCACTAGTTCTTGGATTTTTAATACCATTGTGACACATTTAAGTGTTCTTAAAACTGAAGTTATAAATTTTCAGAGTACATCATAAGTTAATATTTTGAGCTTGCCTCTTTTTACAGCAGTCTCCACTTTACATTAAAAATTATTCACATAACATTAAGGAATGTTGAAATAAGTTCTTAACACATTAGGAAGATTTTCTTCTTTTCACACATCTTCATTCATCAACACATCTGGTTTTAGCAGGTCCATTTTGGAAGATGGGATAATTATTGTGTCACTCATATCATCATCCTGCGTATCTATTCTAGATAAATCGTTTGTTGATACTGCAGGGGACATAGGAGTCACTATTATTTCAGTTCCTGCAGCTGTGGAGCGCAGCAAGGCAGTATCCTCACTTGCCCCTAGAGAGTCCTCATTGTCGTTGTCATCTCCATAACGGCTGTAGTCTTCCCATGGTGGTGAAGAGGACGTACTCTCTCTTCCTATAGGGAATTAAAAAGACTTTTAGCATGCTGGTGGAAATTTGAAATTAAATTGTATTCAAAATATTGCAGGCTGACAACAAGCTCAGGTCACAAGCTCACGCCAGTCTCATCCCTTTCTCTCATTTCACACCATGTTTACAGTTCATCTATAAATTTCTCTATCTTCTCCTCAATGTTTATAAGCATTTCAAGCAGTTGGGCAATTGTAATGCTATCCAGTACTCGGCTACATTCTAGTGTGTACACATGCAATTATGAATTTTCATGCTTCAGAATGGTTGCAGCCTGCCTTACATACTTAGTGCATTATTTATTGGAAATCTGCACTCTGTCCCTTAATTTGTATAAGCTTATCTCTGCTGATTTTAAAACATTGCAATTTGAGATTTTATTTCAGATTTCCACTGGAATTAAAAATTACCCACACGTCAAATTCAAATTTAGTTAGCTAAGGGAATATTTTTACACATCTCAGTGCATCACAAACTAATGCTCAACAGCCGCACACAGAGAAAATTTGCATTCCAACACCAATACAGAAAGGAGGGTTTCAAGGAGACACTACAGCACAGAAAATAACAGGAATTCACTTTGCCATTCTGCACCAGCAAAATAGATTGGACATCATTCCAAAAATTATAAATAAATAAACATATTAAAGTGGGACGAAAAACTTTAAAAAAAAAAAAAACACTGATAGCGGAAGAGGAAGAAATTACTAAAGGGGAAATACAACCCAGCTCTTTTCGTATTTTTGATTTATTGAAAAAAAATCTTTATGTAAATCTTTATGTAAATCTTTTAAGTTGAGTATTTTTCTTCATGTGAGAATAAGCATCCAAAAATATTGTGTGATATCATGAAAAGTAGCTAGGCTAGGAGATGGAGGAGAGATAATATCCAATGAACATCAAGTGCACCTGTTATAGTATGGTTCAATCAAGTTGAGCCTTGACAGCTCTGCTACTGGCTCGGGGTCTTATACCCAGTGCGGCTGCCGTCATAAAGAAGTTGACGAGGAGAATTCATCATACGCAGCTGGAAACAAATAAATTGTGTACCAGTGGCCGAACCAAGGATATCCTTCCATATCATCTCCCATAGGGCCGTTTAATTTATGAGTGAGCGCAGTTAGTTAGGTATACTTAGGTTCCTGGAATGTAAGAGGTCACTATAGAATTATCGAATGATCATTTGTGAGTATTGTTTGAAGGCTTTAAACGAAGCCTTTCTGCACTGGTGCTGTAGTTTGAATCAACTATGCTGAAATTACTACATACCCAATTTCTTTTATAAAAAAAGGTGATCAAAATATTTTTTATTTTGTTTTTACAAAAAATGCTGCACTGCATTGTACTCTATTATAAGTAGTAAAATTTTGGGGGGAATAAAAATATTTTCCCGTGTAGGGTCCATACCAGATTACAGATTTAAAGATATAAAGATTTAAAGATTTAAAACTACAATTTCTTAAAGAATAGAAACATTGCAGCATTTTGATTTGCTCCATGTTTTTTATCTTTGGGCTCGCGCTGCACTGCATGATGCTGTTGGTGACATTTATTTGTTCCGTCAACCATACGTACGTGGTCGGGTATACTAACCACCGACACAGCTCTCGGCTCACTCCTCGTTCCATACTCTACTTCCTACCCTACTTCCTACCCGCTTACCTATACTGCCTCCGGTGCGCGGGGGACTGGTGTGCTCCCGTTCGGCGTCGTCCTGGGTCGGGACCACGATGACGACGTCTCCTTTGACGCTCCCGCCGCGGTCCAATGAGGGTATCGAGCTGTGGAAACAATCAAAGTGTCACGCTGTAAAATGCCTAGCGCTTGCATGTGTTGGAAAGGCGTGGGAGGGCCAAGGCGCATGCCTCTGCGGCTCTGAGCGCAGCTTACGCAAAGCGCCGGCCGCCTAGGCAACCCATCGGGCTCTCACGTCGGTTTGGTCGTTTCAGCCTCCAGGCTATTGTAGAGTGTTCCCTCTCCCCCTCACCCGGAATACTCACTGCAGAGTGACCTTCTTTTTCCGGAGGCTGAGGTCGGAGGCCTCCCGCACCAGGGCCCGTGACGGCGTGCTGCTCCTGGCGAGCCCGCCCAGAGGGGAGTAGCTGTACTGGCCGTTGGCGGCCTGGCTGTGTGAGGCCTGGCCCTGGTGTTGCAGCGCGCGTGCCGAGGGCGGCGAGTCCCCGAACAGCTTATCCACGGGCGTGTTGGGCTCGGACGCGTGGTGTGCGCTGTGGAGGCCCTGGAGGCCGTGCCCATGGAGGCCGTGGCTCTGGTGGCGCGCGCGAATGTGGTTGGCGGCGTGGTGGTGGTGCGCGTGGAGCGCGGGGGGCGTGGACGGCAGCGAGGCTATGGACGGCGTGTCCCCAGAGGATGGCGGTGGCGGTGGCTCCGGTAGGGCTTGCAGCCGCTTGCGGTCTTCTGTGTACATCTCGATCAGCTCTGTGAGCTTTGTCTCGATGTCGTCCACCTGAGTTATTTTTAAGCAGATGGTAGATTTAAGGAAAACATAAATGTAAAGAACCCTTTTTTTTACCCCTTGGAGACCATTTTTGTTTTGTTGTGGAAAATTGGGAATGTCTTCGATAAATTAGAGGTCTTTACGCTACTTGACTGTGACTACTTTCGATTGCACTTACCTGTCTTTCTACTTTAACCACTCTTGAAGCTAAACTAATTTTTGAAGCATAAACATCTTTCGCTTTGGAACCCTGTCTCCCAAGAATTTGGTCTAGTCTGAAATCAGAAATTGTTTTCGTCAGTTGGGCGTTTATTGTCATCTGCATTTAAGTACTCGATTGAAAAGGCAGATCTAAGATTCACTCCGCCCTCATGAATCAACTGATGCCACTCTTGCTGATAAATTGCAGGTATTAACCCAGTCGAGGTGGTCTATTGGGACTCAAACTATAAGTACGGTTTGAAAGTAAAAAAGCGCATAGTTATCTAGGAAGCGAAAGTGCGTAGAAAAGTTTAGGAAGACCACAACCCTTAATAAAGTACGGATTATAAAATAAGAAATGTCTTCATCATGCTGGTAACATATGTGCGAAGTTAGATCTACGTATTTTAGTGACTTCTACAGAAATTTATAAGAAAGATTTGCGTTGACAAAGGTAAAGTAAGATCCCCTGGGCGGTCACTAGCAGGACAAATAGAATGAGCTTAAAATAGTCGGCGCTCCATATTTTACGTTGTTCTTATATCCTCAAAAATGTGACACGTGGCTCTTATTAATTAGCGCAAACAAAAACAGAAGCCCATGATAAGATTTACCTGTAGTGAATGTGTTTGGTCCTATTGAGCAGGTCCGCATGTCCAGAGGAATACTGTTCAATAACGTCTTTAACGTCGTAAGGCTTGAGCGCCTCCTTAAATTGTCTCCGAGCCACAAAGTACTTCATCTAGAAGGAGGAAGGCACTCGTCAGAAAAATTAAAATAAAATCCACCTGTATTCACCCAACCGTTTCCCTTTCGTTGGGCCTCACCCTAGCAGCGCGCCACATAGTTTGGGGAACTCTTCCTACAGGTTCCACAATCAAACTTTATTTTACTGGGAAATATTTTTCATATCAACGCGCTACTAGGGGTAGGTGCAGTGTAATGCAGCGGCATACAGTTATATCAGACACCTTTACTTTGTTCATCTGGATGCGTTCACGTCAAACAGAGAAGGCATGTGACATGTGTGCTGTACACCCTGTGACTGTGACGTATAAGTGGCAGTAGAGGGGAGGGAAGGAAGAAGGAAGCCTGGGAAGCACTGAATTTTCACCTCAGGGGCTAATAAGAATTTATGTCTAATTTTTATGAGAAGACCTGATTCTATTTCACAGGTGGCAACACTAGAAGAACAAATATGACACCTTACATGTCTAATGCTCTCTCCTCAGACAAGGTTTCGCGATGCACTTTCATGGCAAAATACTTTTTGGATGCACTCTCCTCCCATGGAATAGGACCGTTCGCAGGCAGAGTAAATAACAAACGCGTTACGCCAAGAGAGTTCATCAATTGAGGTGTAATGTGTCACACTTGTTTTTCTAGTGCTCGACTAGATCCCAAATTACAATAATTTTAACACAGACAAACTGAACAAAGTATATTGTTTTACGAGGAGTATTAACTCATGCACCAATGGTACGGTTATTAACGCGGCATGCTGTTGTAATTAGACTTATCTTTCTACTCCAATCATTTTGTGAACGAACTAATGTGTACTTATATACTACAGAGTTTGTGAGCGGACAGGTTATTGCAAGAAATTTGATAGTAAACAAGCAGGCTGTGCTATTTTAATAAAATCCCAGAGTAGTGAGTATAAGAGTCAAAGAATTTCTTTGTTGTGGTTATATTAATCGTGTGAATAGAGTGATAATAGAGAGAAGTGATCGAAGAGAAACCGTACGGGAAGTAGTTCCAGACCCTCAATAGAAAATTAATTCGTGTTGTAAACAATCGATTTGTATAACCAAAATTTATTACACATTTGTAGTTTTGACTTTTATTTAAAGAAGTGGCATCAGTCAGTCGTGATCTATCTTTGAGGTGTCTAGTGTACCTCATTTGGACGTTCTTAACTCTGCCAAGCAGGTCGATGTGACCCGCTGAGTACTGCTCTATCACGTCTTTGACGTCGTACGGCTTGAGCGCTTCCCGGAACTTGCGGCGAGCTACAAAATACTTTATCTGGGAGGGAAACAGAGAAATTGTGTGAGCATAAAGCATTTTTGGGACACAGTCCTTATTTAGTGCTCCACATAGCTTGCCAAATGCATATAGCTTGCCAAATGCATGAAGTGCACGAACATTTATTTTTTTTTTTGGCTGTGTTACCGAAGATACATTAAATTTTTTTTATCACGCATGATGTTAAATATCCTGACAGTCGAAGAGCGACGTGCGATATGGTTTGGAAGACGTGTCTCCATCTTGTGTCCTTTTTTTTGGTTTTAGTGGTTTTACAGAAATATGAAAACTTCATAATGAATATGTTGCTGAAAATTTTCACCGAGTATAGTATTTGGGATTCTAGAAGCAATACCGTCTTTGATATGTAGTGGTTTTGTATTCCTGTTAAAATTAATACTGTAAATTGAGCCGCAAACACATATAGTTGATAGGGAATACGTGTATTTTGCAGCACGGGTGACATGATACTAACTATCCTTAGCCTTACCTTCCTAATGGCTCTGATAGCACCCTTGTGCTGGTTGGTTAGTTGCACGTATCGGGGCTCCTCGTCTTCGTCTGCAAAAAAGAAGTTTTAGTTAGGTATCGTAAATAAAAGAAGAAAACAATCGTGCAATTGACTTTAGGGAACTTTAATTATTTTCCAACTCATTATTTCGCTTTAATGCTGTGCAAATTCTAACTGCTCACATAATGCAGGTACAATTTTTATTCTCAAAGAGAAATATCACCGTAGATAGGATAGGTTAACGCGAAGGACTGCAAATCCATCCGTAGGAAGTATAAAGTTCACAACAAACACACTTGTATATACATTACCATCACCCTACCCTCAAACGAAATGCCTCTACACAGTACATTCCAACAAAGAATAACAAATCAATGCAACACACAACAAAACGAACAGTGCATATATTCAAATCATGATGCAAAGTCATGCGTTGGAGCTAACATACAAAAAGCAGATGCACATGTCCAACATGCCAGAGGAACAAGAATGCGCATGCGTTGCTTATGGTCGAGCCGGGCAGGAGCGGGCTTACTGACAACGTTTAGGCGCCCAGGGACATACATGACGTGTCTTCGTCGAGTCTCCTTTACTCTGCAAAGAGGAATCATCACAACAAACGCCATTCGACACTGGAGGTAGAAAAGCGAACGACTAATCAACAAAATAGGGTCGAACTAGGGATTTTTTTGACCGATTTTCGAAAAACGTTATTTACAGCCATAACGAATTCAGTTGAAATGAGAGTTTATGAAGGATGTAGACGAAAAGTATTTCGTTATGCCAGTCACCCATATTGAAAGCAAGTTGCGAATTAGAACTTGTAAGCATTGACGCAAATTTAAGCATTTAGTATTGACATTTTTTTCTCTCTGTTTATGCGTACGAGTTTAATGTGATCATAAGTTATTTAAGCTTTTTAGTTGCGCGTGTTTACACTCATTGTGATGTGCTGGTCTACGACTAGGCGTTCTGTACACACACGGTGTGAGAGATTGGGGTGGCTGTGACAAATGGCATTTTCTGACAGCTGAATGTAACTGTTCTTAAAGATAACAATACCCAATATTTTTATAACATGTAAAAGAAAAAAATGTGATATAATAGCCGAGACTTAAAGGGTCTCACAAAAAAGGGAAAAGCATGGATCTCCTAATTCAAAAAGGGAGCAGCATAAAAGGACAACCATTTGCTGGTTTCAAAACGCGGAAAGGGTTCTAAATGTGGAATAATATTATGGTGCGCGTGGCGCGCGGGTATGTTCGGACAGGCATATGACTATTTTAGGGGCATGTACGTCTGCGGCAGTCAATTTTGTGATCAATAAGCTTGTGAGGAGAACCACATTTTGATGTAGCGCTTAAAACTCGTGAAGGCACACAAAGTTTCACTCTTGAAAGGTGCCATATGTGGTAGCACGTTGCGGACGTTTCGGAAACAGTAATATTTATTCTCGAAGTATTTTGACGGCAGGTCATTTTCTATTTTAGAGTGAATGTCTTAAATCCGATAATAAACAAATTTATGATGCCCTTGATCAAATACACCAAGCTCTGTATTTCTACCCTTCCTGCCGTTTTCTTTTACAAGTGTACATGATTTAGTGTTTTGGTGTGAAAGGCACTTCCGTTGACTCACTATAAAATACAAAATGTTCACCTCGCCTGCTCGTTAGTTATTGAAATTAACTAGGACCCTGGATGCTCAAAGCTTTCAGTTTTCATTTTACTGTGCTACTTGTATGGACTGATGTTCCTGTTTCCGCCGTCCCGAACATGCCGCACGTCCGCGCGGGTACTCTCTACTTTCTACTATGGTCATCACCAAGGCGGTTCAGTCCGCCCCTCGTCGCCCGTACTTCGTTGCCTTGGGCCGCCGGTGACGGCGCCTCCTGGATGGAAGATGAACGCCGGGGGAAAGCGCCCCGGGACCTCTTCGTCGTCGTCCTGGTGGTCCAGAAGCCCGCACAGGACCAGCGGCAGCGCTGTGGCCTCCCCCATCTTCAGTACGGTGGCGCCTGCGGCGGTCGTACCCGCGGGACCCGAGCAGCGACGTGGACTCAGCTGCAGCTCGCTGAAGTGGCGCTGGGCCATCCTAGCACTACCGTCTGGGGGCAGACATAACCTCTACGGTGTGAACGCCTAATATGTTTGTTTTTTTTGCGCCGCAGTCGACGTGATCGGAGTGTATGTGATCTGGAGGTTGTTTGTTTATGGTTTTATTATAACTAGGCCTTTGATATGAACTTCTCGCTGTCTTGGATTTTCGAGATTTTACCGAGGCAGATTCGCGCATGCAGTTAGTCTATTAAGTGTATGTCTTGCATTATCCATAGCCAAGAAAGCCAATTACCCTAGCAAGACGATTGATGGGCGTTGTGGAGTTAAATGGCACGATCGCGAAAAGTACTTGATTAATAGTAGTTTGCTTAGTCTTTTTTAAGAAGACTCAATAGACAAGATCAACTTAAGTGGTGTAAGTTTGCGATTCATGTCGATAAACCTGCACAGATACACCTATGGACACGTGATGCACATGCTAGCACTATGGCAACGGAGAAACACAGCCAACAGAAAGCTACAGAGACAACATTCACTCAAAGATACAGTAGATTCTAACAAAGAAAAGTGCGTTTGCGAGGCAGAAAAGGGTAAACAAAGAACGCAAATCTGCGGTTTAGCCAACTGCATGGGCCTCGACAAGCCACAAAAAGGTAATAAAACTTGAAACATGAACACTTAAACACGCAGCTGTTCTGCCTCGCAGGAGCAAAAATGTCACAGGCAGGGCAAACACAATCGACGAGCCAACAGTCATAACATGAACGGTAGTGTGGACGACGGCGCCTCGGATCACCAGACTTACCATCCGAGTTCTTCTTAGACAGCGCCGTGTCAGCCACCGAGTCCTCACTGTGGCTGGCGTTCAATTGCCTGTGACTGTTTGTGCCTCCACCTACAAAAGGTACTATCATCACCTGTGTTGTTCATAGTTTTAAAATGTAAACAAAATACTGGCGTCTTTTGAATAAAGCGAATATGACTTTAAAATGACGAAGTTAATGTGTTCTACTAAGCACTGATTTAAAAGGTGTTCGTGTCATACTGAAGTAGTAATTTCCGCACAGAAATAATGCGGTGGAATGAACGTCGTGGTCTTACTCAAATGGAGAGATATACTCAATTATTGTGCGATTTTACCATTTGCTTCCCGTGCACTATGCACAACGGAATCTCTAAGAAAAATTAGCCTCCAGCTCTGCTACTGGCCCCAGTGCAACGCTCAGAGATCTATCGCTAGAACAGCTGTGGTTCCACCAGTGTGTCGCGGGAAGTTACTAGAGTTATTAGAAAAGCAGAGATTACAAAAAATAATCCTTCTAAAATAAGCCAGATCGAAGGAGAAGTACAAGGCAATCTTATTTGTTCAACAGCTAGGAATGAGGATGTCGAGGTTGTCGCTAGTTTCACGACAAATTAATGCATGGGAAGTTAACAGCAAATGAGAAATCCGTTCAAAATTCTCATTTTCCTGGTCTATCTCTGTCTTTTTGTTATATAATACAAATTATTTACGTTTTAAATTCAATCATTACAAACCTTATCTTTAACTAGATCGCACTCAGAAAATTGAAGTATTACACACAGCTGCTATTTTCAAATCTAATCAATGCGGTCCGGATATCAATCTGATATAGTCTATACATGTGCGCGGAGCATTCCTAAGCTCATGCCGTTTTTGGACCTCTTATGACATCGCCAGCCGCTCTTATTTAGACGTAATTTTTTCGGTGATTACAAGAACGCGTTGTAACCGAGTTGTAATTGATTTGCGAACTAGTTTTTGGTGCTGATACTTGAACGTATTAACAGCCAAGTGCCGTTTGGACCGTGCAGGAAAATTGAGTACAAAGGCAGCTTGACAACATAACCGCGTGAGTCTGCCTTTGGCTGAGCCACCCTATTTAATTCAAGTGCCTTAAAAAAAATTCACCTTTTTGAAATTGAGACTGCACAGAGAAATCAAATGTGCTCTCCTTCCCCATCACATATTATGGTCAATAAACTGCTCATTTTGTTGAACAAATGGTTTGCCAGAGGGCATAAGTGGTAGACCTATCGCACTTACCCAGGTTTTCGACGGATGCATTGAAGTCGTTGAACCCTCTGGGCTGGCCTGCCTTTGCCACGGACGGGGAATGATGAAAGGAAGTGCTCTTATGCCGTCGGATAGTTGGCAGCCGCGAGACGAACGAGGCGTTGTGCTTGAAGCTGGAAGAGACGCGACTGGAATTGGAAAAGCACACGGAGCGGCCGGGGTGGTCAGACTATAAACTACGGGGTGCAAACTGGAGGCAACTATTTGTAGCTTATCTGGACATAAACGTGGATACTACTTGACTGGTAATTTCTGCGCCTTAAACTAGTTTATACTCCTTATGTTTCAAAAAATGTGTTGGCGCTCTTATCTACTACGACTTTGCGACGTTTTGTGAGAAAGACCTAAGCAAAACTGGCTAAAGTGGGTTTATCTTCAAAAATACGGTGAGCTTTATAATGCATCAAAACTATTTTGGGCACGATTTGCTGTATGCATTTTATTGGAGTAGCTGTACTAGCAACTATCAAAGTTACGCTCTTCTATTTGCTTCTTCTGACAGGATCTCTCTTTGGGTTCTAGCTCGCAAACTTATTTCCGAGAGATTCGTGACTACAAGGGCATGGGAATAATATGAGTATCAATTTTAATCCCTGTTGGTTGTAATTAATTTTGAGATTCCCTAAACATCCTTCCACACCCTTCTCAAAAGCCACGCAGTGGTTGCTTGCAAGAAACGATGTCAAGAAATCAGTCTGGCAACGTCAGTATTATCTTCCGACTTTTTAATACTCTTTCATTAGCTTAAGTGTGTACACTCGGCGTGAAGTTGGCCACTAACAACTAAAAAGCATTTTTAAATTATCTAAGAACTTTGATATGAAAATAGGGTTCGGCAGACATGTTGCGCTATTGATTGCATGTGAGGTGGGGAAAAGAGAGCCTCGCACTGGGTATGACGGATGCCTAGATAACAGTGTTTTTCAGCAGGCGAGGCGTGCCCAGAGAATCTTTTTTTTCTCGAATTGACCCAACGAAATATTTATTTCAACTCAAACAAATTTCCTTTTTCAAAACCCCAAAAATTTCTTGTATCAAATAAATAATACTGATTCGTAACAGAAAATATTGCTTGAATCAAAGAAAAATGTTTGATTTAAAATTAAAAGTCTCTGTTACTTTGTTGAAGAAATGTTTCTTCGAATCAAGCCAGCCGTAGTTGTTTTAAAGAATCGATTCTCTGAGTTTTTCTCGTCTTTTTTTTAAATGCAAGAGGTGTTTTCTATGTGCCAAAATTTGTGGCATGGTGGGAGGGTAAGGTAAGAGGTTAAAAGGTAGACTGAACTTGGGCTTTTCAGCTCTGAAGTAGGTGTTCCTTTTCTTCTGGCGATGTATGCTAGCATACCGTGGAAAAGTATCCGTGTCACAGACAATACGTCTTTTTGACTTTAGTGAAATATTGCAGTGAAAAACCCCTTCCTCTCCGTATACTTCGTTCACTACTACAATAATTCTCAGTTTATCAGAAATTATATATACTGGAAGCAATCGGATTATAAACCTTTTTGTAACCTGAAACCGTCCGCCCGTCTCGTTTTCTGAGGTTAAGGAGTTGAATTTTAACGCAAATTTTAAAATTTCTGGTCAATTTTTTTTACGAAATTAATGTCTATTTTTGATACTAACAGATATGACTTAATATGATATATTTGTAATTTTTATTTTATTTTGCCGCGTTTCTGCTTCCTGACCGTTTTTGTCATTTTTTTTGGCCCCGGTTAAGTTGGCACAAGCGGCTATAGCTGGCCCGCTAGTTCAAGCTCGATCTACGGCCTGTGCGCGGTCGCTACACAGACCTGCTACGGACGTTGTGTGGACTTACACCAGCGAGGATGATGAGCTCTGAGATTGCATCTTCTTCGGGTTTCCAGGACCTGACTTCTCCGACCCTTCTTGGGCTTTGATCCTTTTGGGAGATTTTCGTCATTTCATCGGTAAATTTAGCCGAGGAGGGAAAACACAAACACAGAAGGAATGGAGCATGAGTGAGGGACTAGGAAAGTACTCAGGGAGTTTGCCGATGTGAAGTTAATTCAGTGCAGCACGTTGTAGTGTAAAAATCGAAAAACCCATGCATTGCAGAAAACAGGGCGGCTTGTACCATACTAAACGTATAGTATTCCATGATATACTAAATCTAAATATATTGTCGACAAGTGTGTTTAGCATGATGGTACTGGGTACTAGTGGTAAGTAACTACAGTATGATTCTCTCACAAAAACATGCTGTGTTATTTAAGCAAACTAAAACATAATCTGTCAACTTTCTCTAACCCACCAGATACCAAGGCATCTCTCTCGAATGTCTTCGCCTATCGTCGCTCCTCAAACTATCAATCTGTATACTGCCTAGTAATGTTTTAATGTCGTACATTAAGCCCTTTTTCTTCTTAGTTTACGCATGCCTTTTTGCGAAACATTCGCACCCTCTTATGTATGCATTATACGTTGTTGTTATTACGCGAGGCGCTTATTAATGCTAGTCTGAGTAAAAGCGTGAAAGTATTTTTAACCTTGTGGTGATAATGTGCTTACAAGTCAAGAACCCCGTCCATAAAAATACTAATTAACTCTAGAATAATGTAATGTTAGTGCTCATCTTTAAAAACTTTTTTCGACCGAATCACATCGTATCTTAGGACGGCCCTCTGTATAAAAGTAGAGGTATTCGCACTGTAACATTTATATCGTTGCGCAAAGGTATGAGGTGCACAGATGCACAGCTTTTGAGTTTAGTGCTGTTTTACTTAATTTTTTTCCCGGAAAGTGACAGTACTGATTGCCCTTAGAATAGTAGAAGTCAGTAGTGTTTGGGCGTGTATATTTGTCTTCGTTTTATTCAATACTCACGACGGTGGGCTGGGCAACGGGATCTGGTGGATTTTCCACGTAGCCGTAGACATTGAGTGCTCGTCTGCGGCGTAGCAGCGCCAAAGGCTCTGGATGAGTTTGGCCGCTGGCTGCCGGCGCCGAATCATGTGCTTCTGCCGTTGCTGCTGCTGGACCTTAAGCGCCAGGCCTGACCCTAAAATGCCCTGAGACACACAACGTTATAGAATGTTATTACCATAGGGTTACCGCGCGCTTATGTAGAAAGCTTATTCAATCTTATATTATTTTCTACCCGTAGCTCAGAGGAATTTTTTTAAAAATTAAATGGTGCAAACACGTGTAATTGAAAGGAAATTTCCTTCAGTACATGAAACATTTTGCTGATTCCGAAAATCTCGTATTTTTTGGCGAAAGGGGCGATTCTAAGGGTCAAAGGCCCGAGCTATAAAAAGTAAACATTTTTAGATTACTTCTGCTGTTGCAGAGTAGAAGGAAATAGGCGCTTACGCCAAAATCTTTTACATTCACTGGCCTGTCCATGATGGTGCGAACAGCTCGACTAAACGTAGGGCAGAGGAGAAACCTTAGGTGTCACGGAAAAAAAGGGAAAGTGAGGGCAAATGGATCCGACTTTTAATGTTGGCATCCAAGCGCTGTACCACCATGGCAGACACCGGCTGCTCCAAGAAACGGGTGCGATTTAGGAAGGACGCGTGGTATTGGGAATGGCAAACAGAAGGTTGCTGTACATCTGCTCCTTCGCACGGAGCTCCGGTCGGTGAGGGAAAGTAGGGTGAAAGACGGAGCATAGCTCTGTGCGTGTGTTCTCTTACCGCTGGAAGCGCGAAAAAGGAGATGCCGAGAAGAGCGCAAAACGAAGCTATCACTTTCCCCTGCCATGTGGACGGTACAGCGTCGCCGTAGCCAACAGTGCACAGCGTAATCTGTTCAAATGAAGAGTATTGAATACATGAATACAAAGGAGAGGATGCGGTTACTCCCGTTAAGCTAAGTCAAAACCCTGACTCGACCTTTTTCTGCGTTGTGCGTCTAGTACTTACCACACCCCACCAAAGGGCGTCGGCGAAGTTCTCAAAGCCTTCGTTACCCGCCTCTTTTTCTACGAGATACACAAGAAAAGAGGCGAAGATGAGGCCAAGAAACCCGATATACAGCGTGGTTATTAATTCCTGTTAACATATTGAAACCACCGTTAGCTTAAAAATCCTAGCCACCGAACGTTTCGAAAAACTTAGCAGTAGAGAGTGACTCTTACTTGTCTGTGCGCGTACACTACTGAGCCAAGTAGCTTCCAAGTGCCGCCTCGTCGATCCATGCGCACCATTCGCAGAATCTGGAAGAAACGTAGACCCCGGAGTGCGGTGAGCACTTGGCCGGAGCTGCCCATCGACAGCACCACGAGTGAAGCTAGGATAGTGATAATATCTGTAAACGGAGTAAAGAAATAATTGCCAAAGTTATAACACTTAAGCCTGAACCAAAAATATAATTCTTTTGGTAAAACAATAAAGTACACATCTTTGGTTTTTAGGGTCTTAATACTCCGTGTTTATCTTAAATTTAGTTAGTCCTGAATGAAGTATGGTTCAGAGACCTAGCTGAAAGTGTGCTTTTATTGGATTCCAAGTTAAATATTTAACAGTTCGTTATATTATGGTTGATCATGCTATTGGATACTAAGGTTTAATTTATATATATATTTTTTTTTATTTTATTTTGGAACATACGTTTGTATGTCTTCCCCGTTTTAAGCATGTCATGCTGTTTTAATTGTAAGAGTTCACCGTGTGGAGTGACGAAAAATTTTGATAAAATACACTCGAGAGTAATGATCATTACTACGTTTATCTCAGAATATTCAATATTACTTTTCAATTACTGAAAGGTGAAAACTAAATACATGAAAAGAACGATAGGGAACTAGTCACTCAACTAACTCTAGCCATTTTCCGATAGTGTGGACCTACCGATTATGCAGAAGGGCCTCCGAAGGAACTTCAAACGGCCGCAGCCGCCCTGGTAGATGGAGCGGCATCCTGACGACCACAACCTAGAGGCACGAATGTTCTTGTACAGACTGACTGAACAACGAAGTTTCGCAACGGGCCCTGCTCACCCAATCTCATGTCAACTGACCTTAGCACGAACTCTATCACGAACCAGATGACGACCACCATCTCCGTTTTGAGAAGGATGTCGCTGGCGACCTCCACGTACGTGTCGATGGTGGAAAAGACGCTGAGCACCAGGCACGTGAACACCACGCAGAACCTGGAACAGTACGCGTTGCTTGTTATAGCGGGGAACGGTTTTTGGAGGGAATCACATTGAGTGGAGCGCTCGACTAGACTGGCTTGTATTGTGACAAGGTGCTCGGGCGGCGCGCCAATCAGCACTGTGAACTGCCAACTCATTAGCGACAAGCAGACGCTTGGTACGCCAGGTCGCCTCAACTCCTGCCGCGACGGCCTCGGGGCTGGGACATGTTAGAGTTTAGCCCCATGAGCACAGAGGTCATTTGACGACACTTTTTATTTATTTTTTCCAACCTTTTTCACCTCGTTTACTGCGACGCTCGCTAACATCAAAGGCGATGGATGCTCCACTTTAACATTACGCGAGAAGGTCTCCACGAATAAAAATTTTAAAAATAATTAATCACTTTTTCTTTGACATGAAAGAAATCGTTATGTCCTTAATTATGTAGTAACTGGAGACACGTAAACACGTCAGGAAGACGCAACAGCCAAGGCCGTGAAGCGTGCCGCAACGCGAGGTTGCACGTCGCAGTGCGCGGGCGCGGAGCGCCCGGTGTACAGAGAGGTGCCACCCCGTCTGCGCAACCCCCCCGCCCCCCCCCTGATGCGCCGCGTCGTTATACGCGACCGGTAAATAATCTGATTACGCGTTCACGACCCACTCCCCGGGCCGGGCGTCACGAGCTGATTCCCAATATTACCATAATGATGTGCATTAGAGGTGACCCGGCTCGTTATTGGGACCATCGGGTGGAATGGACGGATGGGGACGGGGTCCCTGCCCCGCCCTCTACACTCCCTTCCCTCCCGCTGGCTCCACCCCGCTCCCGGCTGGGTCCACTCCTTCCCTGGCCCTTTTGCTGTCCGACAGTGATGTAGACGGGGCGGGGATCGTCAGCCGTAGAGCGTTCTCCAGGAATAAAAATGCAAATGTGGCGCTGCTGCAGAAGCACTCAGTAGCGGCGGACGTGCGCTGGCGCCAAGGCCAGCCCGGCGCATGGCGCACATTGCTCACGCGCCGCCGTTCCTTCCTCGTGCGATGCACGCACGTTTGCAGTCCCGCGGCCAGCCCGGCCCAGGGCGAGCGCCCGGGAGGCGAGCTGCTCCCTGCGCGCGCCTGCTCGGCGGGTCTGCCTATGCTCCGGGCCACAGGCGCTACGGCTGTGTGCGCCAACGTTAGTCTGATCCAGACCTCTGACGAGTTATTGTTTTGTTTTCGCCAGGAGTCGTAGAGATATCAGAAAAATGACGTCGGCAGCAGACGGGTGGGTGTCCCGGAGTTTCAGCCAAATCTGCCGAATGACCCGGATGACACCATGTAATGACATAATGTCCTTTTAATGCTTTTTGTTTCTCGGAAAGTATAATGAGCCCTGGCGGGGGGACGAAAGGAGGCCAGAGACGAAACTTTTCATCGCCGGTTGAACTGGGTAGAGAGGGCAGTGTTGTGTGCGTGGCAGGCGTGCGGGCGGAGCACCACTATACTATCTGCACGAGGCACTCTGCTCTGCGGCCCTCCTACCCGCCCAGGGCGGGAGGACAAGGAAACTGGCGGGTGGATAGTCAGTCATACAGAGATGACTATCTTGCTCGTCACTAATGGCCGTCATTGTGTAGAGCTGCCCAGCTTCTTTCTTGCATCAGTCATCGCCATTGAGATTTCATTCAATTTGCGGCGGATCAAGGCGAATCCCCTCCCCCGGAGCTTGGGGCTTGGAGTGGCTCTGATCGTACGGGCTGATGGGGGAGGAGTCTCCCCCGGATCCCTCCCCCCCCCCCCCTCCGGGCACCGGAATATACGTCTGCCCAAACGGTTTACACGACAAACGAGTCCTCGTTATTTCATAACGGATTGGAAATTTCGTATTTTAGAGTCCGATCTGAAACATATTGGAAATCATTTATCTCGATGAATTATGAAAGCGAGAAAGGTCAAGAAATCGCAGTTTTAGCGATCGAGTGGAAATGTCAGTAGCATTGGCGCAACATACTCGCTTCTTCCTAACCCTTAATTTTCATCTTTACAGACAATTTTATTTTAGTAAATATTTCGTGGCCGAAGATATAAAGGTGGGAGCAGTTTCCTGTGTGTTGTTACCTGCGCCTCGCGGGGAGTCTAAACACGTCAGTAATTGGAGCCTGCCGCATCATCAGCAAGGTGGGGAGCAGGCGAGAGAGAAAAAAGGGGAGGGGAGAGAGGGAAAGGGTGGGCTGGGGAGAGGGGTCGGTCAATTTGTGGATGTAAATTAGAGAGCCCCGTACGTGTCCAGTGGTGCGCCCTTCAACACACTGCCACGCGTCCCTTCCCTTGTTAAAGTTCAAAAGGAAAACACACGTTGCTGTGTACAAAAAAATTACAATTAAGATTTTCGAGTTGGATGAGACCGGAAATAACCGCACTCTTTAGTGAATGCACTCCACTAAGACTTCAAACAAAAGGAGAGCTATCGCTTCTCTTGTTTATGATGTCTGTCGGAAATAAACTAATCACGAATGTGCAATATTGATGCGCCTGTCATACGTATATGTCAGAGCTCTCGCTGCTCTCCTGACAAAATAGCCAGCAGGCGAATCATCATATTTCCGGCGCAGCAGATCTCTGAGCCAAGGGATGATGCTACTCCAAGTGGGGGTCCATGATCCATGATGGAAGGGGTTAGTGACTTAATTTAAATACAAGATTCTTGTCGGGAGGCGGGTGGAGCTCGGGGGTGGGGGAAGCACTGAGTGAGGGGTGCGTGACTGTGACTCCCAGTACGGCCGCATGCGCCCATTATTTTTTACTGCACCAAAACTTTTTAAGGAAGGCCGGGCCGCACGCGGCCACACGCCGGGGGGGACGGTGGGACGCACCGCACCGCAGCGCGGGTTGGGCCCGGCTGTGCGGCCTGCCTGCCCTGCCCCCCCCCCCCTCCACTGAGGTTTAACCCCTTTTCGTCGTTTTCCTTTCTACTACCTTCTCTTCCTCTGCGTGTCACCGAACGGTTCCACCACCAGGGGACGGGGTAGACGTGAGAGTGTTGTTTTTTTGTTGTTTTTTTGTGTGTGTTTTTTTTTTTTTTAGAATAAAATATATTTCTGTCCCATGTGCGCGCTCTGGTGACAGTTCGAAAAGCAAAACCCTTTTTTTATATATCATGTTTTTAACGGGATGAGCTGCTGAAGCGCGCAGGCTTATGCCCCACGGCAGGCTGCCGTACTTGATTCCTGCTTGTAAACAAAAGGGTTACCTGTGCAGCGCGGCCTGGCAGCGTGCAATGCTGAGTGGCTCTCGTGTCGGCAGGCCTTCCCCTTAGGGCCCGTAGGTGTGCGCTGTGTACTCGGTTTACGGCCTGGCATGTATGTTGAACCGTTCTGAGCAAACACCACCAGCCAGCCCTATCTTGGCTCTAGAATATACCGGCCGAAACAACCAATGCTCCTCACTGGCAGTACATTGTAAGAAATGCCCTTCCTACAGTTTGATTGCCTTCAGTCTTGACTATACTATTCCCACAGAGTCAGAACCGTAAAGATTAAGACTTAAATTCACTATGTGGGGCGAATGTTCATTTGAACTTTCCTTTCTAAAGTTACAGTACATACTGTAGGAATCGGACTGTAACTTAAAAGGCGATACTGGATGACAATTTAATGGGGCGCACTGTAAACTTTCCCCGTAGGTTTTTCTAAAAGTGTGCGCCACTGTAAAAAATATCTTTGTAAATTTACGACTTTTTACGAATTTGTGATTTACAAACGGTGTTGTAACTTTACGGTCGTGATCGTAAATTTACGAAAGCCAATTTGTGCTCGTTAAAGAATCACAAGTCGATACCAAGTGTCCTTATTATTTTGTAATTTTACAATGTGACATCGTAACTTTACGACGTTTATCACGGAAAATTTTCCCGTAACTCTTACAAACATTTTTCACAGTGGCCTTACAGACCACGCACGGCCTGACGTTGAGACAGAGGGCGGCTCGAGTAACGTGGCAGACAGTCCTTACGCACCTGTGTGCCGGGCCAGGGCCTGAGACCGACGCCTGCCTGCAGAGAGCGGCCCGGGAGGAGCCAGGGGCGGTGGAGGGAGGGCGGGATTAAGGATTGCGGCCCAATCTCATTGGGCTCCGTTCGGGTGGAAATGCGCGTCACGTTGGGATCAGCGGCTGAATAATACAATGACGCGGGGAAGCGGTGGGGGAAGGGGTAGTTATATAGACCCCTGTCTAGACGGACTTAACGACTGCATACCGCATGCCCGAAAATTGAGGCGCCTAGACTGTTTAGCAACTGGAGGAGACGTGTGACCGCGCACGCCTGTAGCGCCGTGATTGGCGGGGGCTGATCATTCGAACCGCAACGCCTAGTAGTTCCCGGCCGTGGCTTATCGGGTGGGGCTTAGCATCTTGAGCTGACCAGCTGCTTGCAGCGCTTTTAAATTTTACAGTTGCTCAGTCAGAAACTTTTGTTTTCCGTTTCAGGGACTGGACCAGGGTGCTGAGGTGGACGCCCCGCCCCGCTGCGCTGCCGCTGCCAGAGAGCCTGTGAGTGAGTGCTTATGTTCATTTGGTGGTGGGGTCTATGAGGATGATGAGTATTTGTGCGGGTGTGTCAAAGGCCTGCAACAGAGTGGCACTCAGACTTTTGGCACACGTCCCAGCTTTAAAAATTCCGTTTGGGTTTTATTTAGTATGGAAAATTCCCACCTGGATTCCGCTTAACTGCCGTCTAGGCTTAAAACCAGGTGTAATTTGGAATGATTTACCGACTAGAAATGTGCTATGGATTCCGTGGAACGGAAAATTTTACAATCCACCTGGTCTCTGGAAAAAATGACGTGTTTGCAAAACGACAAGTGCTACGTCATGTCCAATGTCTATATCAAAACCACCGGCCTTTGCGTAATTTTGCTCAAAACGCCGAAAATGCAGCTAGATTTGCAGTACAACCCATTCTGCAGATTTGCCCGAGTGTAGTGGATGTGCGTCTGTCTGTCTCCCCCTTGGTCGATGCTTATTGCGGAACCATTATTATTATGTTGGCCACCCTGTCTGCTGGGGGTTGACGCACAATAAACTCCACTTTGCTCGTAGACTGAGATACAGGCTGCGATTCAGCAAACCTCCCCCCTCCCCTCCCCGCCTCTTTTCCCACCGCCAGCTTGGGTTGAGAAGAGAGAGTGAAGGGGGGGGGGGGGTGCAAGGAATGGAGGGTGGGGGGTAGAGACTGCCTGGCTGAGTGAAGTGATGGCACATTTCGTTTACAGACCTGCCAGGGATCTCCTTTCATGCTGGGCCTTCTCCCCCCCCCCCCCTCTGTCTCTCTCTCTCTTTCTCTCTCTCCCTCTCCCTCTCTCCTTCTCCCCATCCCCCTCTCCCCTCCCCATCCTCCTCTCCCCTCCCCATCCCCCTCTCCCCTCCCCTCTCCTCCCCTCTCCCCTCCCCTTCTCCCCTCCCCTCTCCCCTCCTCCTCTCCTCTCCTCCTCCCTCTCCCTCTTCCCTCCCTCTCTCTCTCGCACACATACACACACCTCATCCATTGTCTGACCCAGCCGCTCCAACTCACCCACCTTGCTCCTTCCCCCGGACAGCGACAGCGCAAGCACTTGCGGGCTCATTGTACAGCGCTCTGCTAAAGGCTTCCAAGCTAAATGTTTGCACGGTTATACAAAATTTTCGCCGAGCACAATATAAGTAAATATTGCTAACAAATACACATATCAGTTTATATGTGTAACGCTAAAGTTAACCTGACAAAAAAATTGTTTTTCTGTAAGTTAGGTAAATCCCTGAAAGTGGGACATTTCTTATATTTTGGCCAAACTGTGTTACATTAGATACAAATGTCTTGACATTTCTAACGTCCCACCATTGGGCAAACTCCGAGATGGAGAGCCCCCACCCACCTTTAAGTACGTCCCACGAATATACCTGTACGTGCAGTGACGTGCGGCCTGCTGAGAACACCACCACACCAGTCCGTAGGCGTGACGTCTGCCAAGTACAGGACATGAAACAAATTCCCACCAAATACGTGCGACGTTGTATTTTTTCCGCGGTTCCCGATTTCTCCTCCATGCGGACGGACGCACCCCTTCACCAAACGCGGATATAGCCTCCCGTATTCCGCGCGCTTGTTCCCCGTCCCCGTCCGCCGGCCTACATGATGGTCCACAGGTCGGAGTGGTCCTTCTCTTTGTCTTTGGGGAGGGCACTGTGCTGTGCCGGGGCGTGCGGGTAGGTGACGCGACACACACGCACGCACGCACGCACACGCTTTCCCCTGGCACGCACACGGCGGCGCGCGTGTTCACAACACACACGCACACAGCTGCCCTATTCCCCTCGCCGCGTGTGCTATTGACCCTGTGTGTTCAGCCGGGTGTACTTTGTAGGTTACGCAGCTGGCACCGCGCCGCGCCTCGCCAACTCTCTCCGCTTGGAATTATGCCCCGCCCCGCCCTGCCCCGCCCAGCCCCGTCCCGCCCCGCCCCGCCCCGCCCCGCCCCGCCCCGCCCCGCCCAGCTCCGTCCCGCCCTGCCCCGGCCGGCGCGCGCGGCGCGTGGCGCTACGTGCCTGCTTTGATGTCCGTGTCCGTCCTCGTGCCGGGCGGAGCGGCGGTGGCACCTCTGCCCGTGGCCTCGACCCCGCAGCTGCAGCACCGCTCATCATGGCATGTTTTAATCGCATTAGGGGGAGTATTACGGGCGGGGCGGGGCGGGGCGGGGCGGGGCAAGGCTTGGGGCGGGGCGGCGCGTGGCGCTTCCCCCGTGTAATCTGCAAGTCCAATGCCGGACGGAACAAAACGCCGCGCCGCGGTTTTGCAGAGAACGCTTTGCGGGGCGTGGCGCGAAAGACGCGGTAGTGGATCAGCGAGGTGTGGTCCCTGCTCTCCCCGCTTTCCCTCTCCCCCCGCCACAACCTCTCTCCACTCTCAAAAACATTGAAAAAAGGGCCACTTCGCCTCGTTTTCGGACGTGAACGGCATTGCACGATGGCAGAGATCTCTCTTTGGTTGTCGATAACTAAATACTTTTCTGTGCTGAAATTTTTGGCCATGCAGATAGGGCGTGAAAAAAGAGGAAGAGGTAGTGGACTGGGAAAGGGAGGGATCAATTCCCATACGCAAACCTTTTATTTGGTTCAGTTGGTAATGGGTAGCAATTGTCGTTTTTTATTGAAATGCGTACAGGGAAGTGGCAGGGTGAAAAGGGATGAGGCTGGGGGCAGGGATGTAGATAACTGCACGTCACCTGAAACTCGACTGAACGCGCGGCTTGTATTAAAGGTTCCCCCGGAGTGGTGGCGAGGGAGAGAGGAGCGGGGGAAGGGGGGGGAGGGGCACCCCCACCCCCATCCCCACCCGGACTAGTACCAGTGGCACGTTGGATCACGGCCCCCAGTGGATTCAGTTCTATCCCGCAGAGACACACGGCCCGTGGCCCGCAGGCCTGGCCGGCGGGGCGGAACGGGCAGGAAGGATAGAGAAAGGGGATTGAAATGCGCGCCCCTGCGCCTATCCGCCCCACACCCCGCCCCCCTTGTGGCTCACCGCAGAGGCGAACACGGGGACATGTCTGGGCAATCCCTCTGCGCGCGCGCCTGTGTGTGTGAGAGAGAGGGGGAGGGGGTACAGAAAGAGGAGGGGGCAGCCCGCGCCCCAGATATTTTCCGGTCCGCGTTATGGTAGGTGAGTGCAATCATACCAGAAATAAAATTCAATCTATCGCACTGATCGGTTATTGTACTCGGCACGTCTCCCCCCGCCGGGTAATCCTCCCAATTCGAAAGTGGGAAACGTCAGATGACCTGTCGAGAGCGGGCGAGCAGCCAGCATCCCGAGCCCACCTGAGGTCCGTGCTCGGGTCCGCGGGGGCTGCAGGCGGGGCGGGGCGGGGCGGGGCCCCGCTGCCCTGCTGCCGAGCGGGTCGATGCCCGGCCAGACCCCTTGCCGTCATTCGCAAGCACGGGGCCCTGTCCGTGATCCCCGCCCCCGCCCGCCTCGGTCCGGCACACACCTACCAGACCTGTGCGGCCATGCGCATTTAGCGCGGCATCTGGCCTATCCTATTCGTCCTGACCTCTCGGCCAGGGCCTTTCCGAGTTTTCGCTGTGCGCTCCTCCCTGGCTGCTCTGCAATGGGGACTCCCCTCCCCGCCAGGTTTCCCTGTAGGAGGTCGCCTGGTCGACCGCAGGACACGCGCGTGCGCCCAAACCTAATCCAACCTGCTGCCCTGCGACTGTGTGGACTGGAGCACAACCCTCTCCGCCAGCGGCAGGGCCGGGCCGGGCCGGGCGGGCCGGGGGCGCATGCGGCATCCGAACAGTCTGCAGGACCTGGCCTGACTTGCCCCCGCAGGCCCCGGGCAGGGCCAGCCCCGCCGCTGGGACTGAGCTCCCCGCCCCCGCCTCCGGCCCCCGCCCCCGCCTCCGGCCCCCGGCCCCGGCCCCTGGTCCCCGCCCCCTGATTACGCCTCACCACTCACTCCCCAGCGCAAACGTAAACCAGACAATCGTTTGTAACGGCAGAGGAGAGGAGAAGAGAGCCCCTTCGTGATGGGCCCGAAGCTCTGCGGACCGCGCCGCGCGCGCGGATGTTTAATTACAGAGAGACGTCCGGAGAGAGCAGAGAGAGAGAGAGAGAGAGAGAGAGAGAGAGGCGGGAGGGAACCTGACGCATACACGCGAGAAAAGGCTGCTTGATGGCCATCAACCCTCTTTCACTTACGCCATAATTAACCTCCCTCTTTTCTCCCGTTTCTTTTCTGCTGTCGTCGTCTCCGCGGCCCGACAACACTGATAGCTGCTTTCTTCCTCCTCTGTGATCCCTGGGGAGCGCAGGGGTGAGGGTGGGAAAGGGGTTGAAAGTAAGTGGAAGGTTGCAGCAAAAAAGAAAAAAAAGAAAACGCGAGATGGAACTGTTTGTGCCGTTGGTGCCGCGCACGGGGCGGGGCGAGGGGCATAGTAGTGGCTAGTGGGAGGTAAAAATGAAACTATTTTTGTGAGAATGTTGAACTTCACGTTGATTATCTCTGGTAGTCCATGAAAAACCCACTCAAAAACGTTTCATCCCAATTGGTCAATGTCAATATATTACGCCTAATGGAATGAAAAATGTATTGTAAATATTTTGAGCACTAGTCTTACCATACTCTTTTTTTGCCCATTTTTATCAGATATGCCCATAAGAAGCAATGACACTTCGAATCCACTTTCGAAGGGCCAAATCTTGAACCACTTGCTTTTTTTAAAGTGTTTTTTTTTTCCCTGTTTGTGGATTTGCACCTGATGGTCAATGGGGACAATTAAACATCCTAACAAAATGTGTTTTTTGGACTACCCCAAGTGGGGACTGCACCCAGCACCTGCTGCCCCTGACGGCGTCGGGTGGGCGGGTCGTCGGGACTCAGCTCCGCGCTCTCTGCATTATCTCCCGTCACAATAAGGCGCCGTTGTTAATTAAGGCCGGGTGTCCCCGGAGCCTGTCTCTCCTGCCCGTGTGATATTAAAAGCAAAGGTAAGTCGCGGTGAGGCGCGTCGTCCCCTCAGCCCGCCGCTGTGAAGCGTTTTAGAGTAGAGGCCTCGCTCACTCGCCTCGCGCGCGCCGCTCTCAGCCCGCGTGCCGAGTGAACGGACCCATCTGGGCAAACTGCGCCGGGGGGCAAGGGCTTAATGGGCGAGTAGGGGGCGTGTGGGGGGGGGGGGGGGGTGCATGGCGGCGGGCGGTGCAAGAGGAGTCAGCAAAGTCTAGTATTGCACGCTCGAAATGGGAAACACAATATGATCGCGTTGCCGATTTGCTTTTGCTTTGTAGATAAATGTTAACATTTCGGGCACTGCCGCGCGACATTTATTGTTTCTCTTGCTGTCCCTTTCCACCCCTCCTCCCTCTCCGTCCATGCAAAAAGCCCTGCGCTCCCAGATGGCGCCTTCCGCGCGGCGAGGAGCCACCTAAGCCGGGCGGGACATCTCCGGACGCATCGACCGCCGAGCGCGACGGACGAACAAAACAATTACTTAGAACGGCTGGAGCCATTCGGCCGCGCGGCGCAGCGAGCAGGGAGATGGGGCACGGCCGGGCGGGGCGGGGCGGGGCGGGGCGGGGCGGGGCGGGGCGGGGTGCGGCTGTGGTGGCGCGGCGTTTGCGTAGCGCGGCAGACCGTGAAATTCTCCTCTCCAGAAAGACAAACTTATTAAGAGCATCATTGACCCGGGCTGTCTCCTCTTTATTTCTCTTTTCTTTTCGTGCGCATTTTTTTTCCGGCTGCCCTGCTGCTGCGCCTCAACCTTCTGTGTTTCCCCCATCCCTCTCCCGCCTTCTTGGATTAGCTGTGGAAACATCTGGATGTAGATCAGAGTGCCGTACATTGATTTAAAAAAAAGACTTCGCCGACCCCTTTCATATTTCTACTCCGCGACTGCTCACGTCGCCTTTACAGCATTGCGCTGCTCTCTGTACGTATATCAAACTGACAAAATATATTTCGTAATTTAGTTCGGGCTCATAAATGTAAAAAGAACTTGTCTTACTGACGTGTGATGACGCACGTATTCTCGGTCACGCGTTGTTAGACTGCGGATACTCACACGACGATGTGGTAGAAGATGGACGGCAGCCCTCGCGGCCGCTCCAGGAAGTTGTAGACGCGGCTCTGGAGGCGGCGGTAGCGGGCGTCCCGCCGGGTGCTGGCGCGGTAGTTGAGCGGCTTACCCAGGAGGGACATCCGGGGCTGCTGCAGCCGGCCGCGCCCGCGCCGCGTCAGGCTGCAACAGACAAGGCCGGGCCGGCCAGTCAGCGCTGGGCGCTTGGGGCTGGCGGGGGAAAATGAAATGGCGTCCCGGGCCAGAGCAGAGGCTCGTCCTGGCTGCGGACCTCACGCAGCCCATTGTGCTCTTTACCACGAAAATTGAAAAAAAAAAAACGAAAAAAAACTTTATGGAATTTACTTTTGACAGCAGTTAAGTTTGGTAAAGTACCTGGAGAAATAATTATTTCCCTAGTGGCATGCGTATATTGCACTTTCCTTATGCTATTATGATATTATACTTGATTTACTTGAAATTTACTTCAAAGCGACCAATCTCTTTCCTCACACACTTAATTCTCACAGCATTTTTCTTGGAGAAACTCTCGTTTGCTCGTTGTTTAAACATCCGGGGTGAGAAGGTCATACCCCCTACCCGCCTCCCCCCCCCCCTCTCTCCCTCTCTCTCTCTCTCTCTCTCTCTCTCTCTCTCTCTCTCTCTCTCTCTCTCTCTCTCTCTCTCTCTCTCTCTCTCTTTCTCTCTCCCGCCCTCTTTGAGTGTGTCGGCTGCCTGTTGCCACGGAATCCAGCCGCTAATTAAGGAGCGAAGTACGCAGAGGGCACGCGCGTTTTCGGTGGAGTGTGCTGGAGCAGCAGCGTGGCCACGCCCGGTCCGTCCAAGGTGACACTCAGCTGGTGAGGCTCGTGATCCCCCGTCTCGCGGGGGCGGCGCGGGCGGGGGCGGCAGGGGACGTGGGGGCGGCGCGGGGCCTGCGCGGGGGCGGCGCACCGTCACCGTCAGATTCAGGACCGCGGCTGACCTTGACACGGCGGCGAGGCGCGTGAGACTCTCCCGTAGAGACGAGTCGGTGTGCTGGAGGCGCGGGCCCAGCTGGCGGCGCGGCCCCGCCCCGCCCCGCACCTCACGCCCAGAGAGAGTGGCTAACGTCACGGCGCCGGCCCCGCCCCGCCCCGCCCCGCCCCGCCCCCCGGGCGCGGAGCATTCCGGTCGAATGTATGGGTCGGCCGGGCCGGGCCGCCTGGCCTGTACTTGCGGGTAGGGCCCTGCTCCTGCTGCCGCCCTGGCCGCCCTGGCCGCCCTGGCCGCCCTGGCCGCCCTGGCCGGGGGTGGCGACACGTTTCGGCAGTTTAGGCCACACGTTTGCACCGTCCTTGGCGCGGGGCTGAGCTGCGTGGTCAGTTTGCTGACAGGAAATCAATGTGGTTTTGGCGTGGCGTGGCGTGGCGTCCCGGCCGCCCTCGGCCGACCGCGCCCCGCCGCACCTACCGCACCCCGCCGCACCCCGCCGCACCCCTTCGCACCCCGCCGCACCCCGCCGCACCCCGCCGCACCCCTTCGCACCCCGCCGCACCCCGCCGCACCCCGCCGCACCCCGCCGCCCGCGGCCTCCTGCGAGGTACGTACCGTTGCATGTCGGACTGCAAGTCAAACAGAAGTAACACGCCGGTGCCGGTGGTGTTTGCGATAGGCGTTGCGGCCGGGTCGGGCCGGGTCGGGCCGGGTCGGGCCGGGCCGTGGGTCAGGTGGGGCCGGCTGCCGTACCGTATGCCGTGGCGTGGGGTGGGCGGCTTTGATTTGTTGCAGTCGAGAAATGCCGACACTAAAAAGGTCCCATGGTGCAGTTGTAAAGATTACAGATATTAACGCCTTCCCCGGGCGCCGCGCGGTTATAAAATCAGTGCCCACTGGATGACGCAAAGCAGTGTGTGAACTTCCATTCGCACTCTTTGTCCCCACAAGTGTGCGAAATACTTATGAAAATTCACTCTTTTACTCGTTTGAGTAAAAATTCATACACCTTTCAAAAGTGTGCGACTTTCACACACATGGGATTTCAAGCTAATAGATATTGAACGGCGATCCTTTTTTCTTTTTTTTTCTTCTTTTTTTGGTTTTGGTCATTAAAGATTTGACAGTATGGGGTCGGGTCTCAGCGGCGAGGAGGTAATTTTCCTGGCACCCTGCCTCCTTGCGAAGTGTCTGCGGCCGCGGTTTGGAGCACGGCGGCAGGCATCGGATGAAATATCAGGATCAAACGGATGTTTAATGTATTTTGTGAATGGCTGTTCTCGAGCCGCCCCGCCGCTCCTCGCTTGAATAATTCAGCAGCAGTCGAGACGTTTATTAATCTCCCTAGAGCACATCACGACCTTCCATGCTGCTTTTTCTCTTTCCCTTTGATACAGAGACTTATTGCTGGAGGATTTGTGCTGCGTCGTGTCATTGACGTGTCCCGACTCTCTTTGTAATGTCCGTGCCCCTGCATCTGTGACGTTTGCAATGTATTAAAAATGTTTGAAGCGTCGTGTCGAGCTCAACACGGTCACCGCGGCATGGGCACAGGGATCTGTACTTAGTTCTACAGCTGATCGCTATATTTAAACTACAGTTTGATCACAGATGCCTGTGGTCTGACTTCAGGTAAAGTGCAGTATATTTGTGGCGTGGACCAAAACTCTGCGGGTAAACTCTATGCCGGTGTTCCTACGGTCTCAACAGTACAGTTGGCATTCCGATCGCTCCGCCCCGAGCCTCTGAGGCTGGTGTCCGGGGCGGTGGCGGGGGCGGGCTAGGCCCTCGCGTCCCTCGCGGCGAGTTCTTTTCTAAACTCCTGAGTCACTGCGGGGGCGGGGCGCCCCTCCGAGGTTTGTACGCAATGCGGAGGGGGGAATAAGGTCACCTGGTCATGCTAGAGTCATAGTGCGTGACGGCCGGGGTCTGACTTGGAGGCGGACGGTGCGCGGGCGGGGTGAGCGTGTTCACAGCCGACTGCACCAGATCAGTTAGAGCCGCGGCCCGGCGCGGCGCGGCGCGCGGGGGGGAGTACAGTTTCCTGGACTGGAGTTGTTGAGGCCGCGCCGCGCCGCGCCGCGCCAGTGCCAACTCCCAACTCGAAGTGAACTCCCCGCTTCGCATGTGAAGCGAGTCGCCTACCTACGAGAGTGTATGGCAAAAGATCAAAACGCATCCATGGCGGAAAAAGGGACACCGCGGTGTCCACCCGAGCGAGCGTTCACTGTCCTATGCGCCAGGCGTGCAGTTGAAGAAACGTACGCGTCGCGTAAATAGTAGAGTGAAAAAAAAACATTACGGGAAAGGATATAGTCGGGACGCTGGTGAGCAGCGGGTCTGGCCTATTAAACCACTCCCGATCGCTCCCGATCTTACTACTCGATTCTTCTCACGAAGGACCCCTGAGGGTGCGGGACCTATCTGCACGGCGCCGCTCCGCCCGCCCGCAGGGTGTGGCCCGCACCCCGCGTCCTGCGCCCGGCCCCGCGCGCCACGTGTCGGTCGGGTCAGGTCAGGGTGCGGGCGGGGCAATGCGGAGACCAGGCCGGCGGGCGCTTGGCTCTGCGCTGCGCCTCTTCATTTTCCAGTCCAGCGGCGCCCCGCCCCGCCCGTCCCGTCCCGGCCCCTCCCTTTCCCTCCGCTGCTCGTCCCTCAGCCCACCTCCTTTGGGTGGTCCGTTCGGTGGAATGGATGGCATGAGTAGGGACCTCGCCGAGTTAAGAGCGCACGGAAAAACGCACCGTGTGCACGGGGGCGGGGGCGAGGGCCGCCGGGCCGGCAGTCCTCCAGCGCTGCGGAGGACGAGGGATGGAAAAGCCCTCTCACCTGATTTCACCTCGTCATGGAGGCCCCCCGGCATCACTCGTCAAAGGCCCCGAGGAGAGCCGGTGACGAGAGAGGAGAGAAAGGGAGTGGGATACGGGGGAGGGGGGGGGGAGGAGTGGTAAAGCGAGAGCAAGGGGTTGGGGGTTAGAGAGGATTGAAGTTGGGACAAGGAAAGCATTAATCTCCTGTTCGCGGTTCAACCCTCTCCTCCTCTCTCTCTCTCTGCTTCTCTCTCCTCTCCTCTCTCCTCTCCCCTCCCCTTTCACCATTGTTTCATTACTTCTTGTGTCTCTGGTCCCCCCTTTTTTCCCCGTGTTTGTTTTTGCCCCCGTCCGCGGCTGCTATTCCGCGCTGTCCTTTCCGACCGCGTAGGTGAGAGCCCCGGTTAGGCCTGACGCATTTTGCACGGACAGGCGTGGCGGGGCTTGGGGGGAGGGGGAGGGTGTGGTGGCGGGCGTGACGGACGGGGCCATGCGAGCGCCACATGGGAGTGCCATTTACCGTCACGGCAGGACGCGGGGCGGGGCGTGGCGGGGCGTGGCCGGTGCTGCTATAGTCGTCACAGGAGCAGTGTAATCGTACCCGCGGTGCCATCAGCGTCCGCATCGTCACCACTGCCCCCCTCCCCCCCCCCCCCGCAATTCCTTCCCCCCTCGTACTCGCACCCCCTCCCTTGCACGCGCCCTCGACGCCGTGGCCGTAAGCCCCCCCCCCCCCCCCCGCTCCGCTCACCGCACGCTACCCATGGCTCCCATGGCGTCCCCCGCCCGGTATGACGTCACAAGGCTGCAATGACGTCACAGGTGCTGCAGTTTCCTGGTGGAGAGGTGGGGGGGGGGGTGCGCCGGGCGGCCGGAGCGAAAGTGAGCGACGGGTGGGGGTCGGGTCGGTCCCGGGTCGGAGGGGACAGGGAAAAAGGGGGGGGGGGGGAGAGATTGCAGGGGTGACCTTTGGCCCGAGTAATGGCGATGGGTACTGCCCTCATTACCCCCCCCGCTCCGCCCACTTCCCCCCACCCTATCCCCTCTCCGACTCTTCTTTCACCTCCTCTTGGAGTAGGGGTTGTAAGCAGGGAGGAGAAGGGGGCTCAGGTGGTGCGGTCTGGCCATGCTGGCGGGCCAAAGGCCAGGGACGTTCGCGGTCTACCAAAATCCCCCCGGCACCCCCTCCCCCTCCTACTGCTACCGCCCGCGTGTCCCCCTCCCCCCACCCCTTTCTACGTCCACCAAAACCTCTCTGCTGCGCTACGCTTGTCCGAACCCCCTCCCCCTTGCTCCTCCTACTTCCGCTACCTCCACCTCCACTTCCGGTCAGCCTTAAGCATTGACCCCGCCTGCATATGCTTCTTGCCTGCCCTCCCTCGCCCGCCGCGCCACCCACCCCCTGCCACCTCCGGCCGGGCTCGGTGGCTTTGCATATCCATAGCCGGTGTCGGATCTCCCCCACGGAACCCTCCGTGGCGGGACTGGAGCTTCTCGCATCGGGACGCGTCCCATCCTTTTGCGCCCGGCACGGCACGCTGGCGCCGGTGCTCTGCGCGAAAAACAAACTTTGCGGTCACACGTCTGTATTATATTCGTGGCATTAAGGTTTTTAGCGTTATTACCGTCGGAATTAAACGTGCATTCTGTTTTTTTTTTTTTTAAATGAGTTCTTACCGTTTTGATAAATTTCAATAAGAGTCATGCTGGATTTTGTCATGCCAGCGATAGTATGGCTCAGCCCTTTGCCAACCAAGTAGACGACTCCCGACTCCCTTAACTTGGCTCCCCGTGCCCTCGCCGTGCTCGTAGGGACGGCTGCAGAAGTTCCCCCTAGGGCAGGGGGGCAGCTGCTGTAAGGTTTGTCGAGCAGGGGGCGTGGGGCCTGGTGTAACGATATAGGCTAAGGTGGCTAGAGACACCTCGCTCGGCTGTGAAGTTTCTGTCCCCAGCGGAAATAGGGGGTGTGGCGCCGCGGAAACTCTCCCTCGCTCTCTCTCGCTCTTCCCCGCTCACGTGATCAGAAGGCAATGTAGGCGGAAGTAGGCACGCAGTGTTGCCCCTTTTACCGCCGCTTCTCGCACTCCCTCTCTCGCAGTAATGGGGCCGCCCCTTCCGCACCGTTCTGCTCAGTTCCGCGCCCGCTCCGCGCCCTGTCCCGCTCCACCCGGTGCCCCCCATCCTCACCATTCATACCCCCGGTGGTTGAAGAAGCAGGGTCGTCTTCAACACGTGGGACGCGTTTTTCGTATCGCCGAAATGAGCTCAACGCAAAGTTGTGCCCGGCGGGGTACGCTGGAGCGGGGCGCGCGGGGGAGTGGGGCGGGGCGGGGCGGGGCGGGCAACTAGTAAGTGCTGCTGGCTGCGGGGCGTGGGCGGCCGGGGCGCGAGCCGGGGAGGATTGGGACCCACACCACCTCGAATTTACTGCAGGCTGTAACTCAGGGGGGAGATCAGCCCCCCGCGCCCCTCCCGCTCTACCCTCAGCCTGCTTTACTTCCCCTATAGCGTTTCTCTTGCTGCACTGTAAAGACTATTTTTTCGTAACGTTCCGACGACAGTTCCGGGATTACGCTGTCACGCGGGGGAAATGCGTTGACCCAAACTCGTTGCAGCGATGGCAGCTGAGTCCCCCTCGGTGCTCAGCCCTGCGGGGCCCGGCCCGGAGGGCTATGTGCTGTCACGCGACGACGCGACGCGACGTCACTGCCGGCCGGCCGGTCCATATAGTCCACCCTGCAGGGGCGCGCTTCTACTCTTTACAATCAACTTCATGGGCAACCCTTTTACATACTTGGCGGGAGCGCGTTACAGAGCGGCTGTATCGCGATGCCCTGCTGTAGTACGCCCTGCTGCACGCCCTGTGTCACGGGTCAACCCCGTGCTGGTTAGGCAACCCATCGAACACCAGCCGGCCCACCTCCAGTCAAGTCTAGCAGAAGACACGGCCGCCTCGCCCAGCCTCCGGCCCCCTCCACTCCCCTCGTCCACCGCTCGCGCTCGACCAATCCGCATGCTCCGTTTCGTCTCCGCTCGCCCGGCTCCGCTCCGCACCGTCAGTCTCCGGTCTACCGCCGCGCCGTGCACATCGTTGTAAAGTCGATTTTCGCCAAGTTTCCACGCGCCCTGCTGACGTCCTGCTGACGTCCTGCTGCTCGGTCACACCTGCAGGATCCTCCTCCCCTCACGCAATGTAAGGCAGCAGATCAACAGGTGCCGTGTGACCTAAAGGGAAGAGGGGCGGGGGGGCAGGGCGGGGGTGGGGAGGGGTGGGGTGGGGCTGCACCACGACCACTACTACTGCTGGCACCGCGTGTCGAACACGCGAGGGAAAAACGGCAAAGTGTCACAAAAGAGAAAAGAGGCGATGGGGTGAGTTGGCGGGGTGGGGTGGGGGAGTGGTGCAACGGTATAGGGAGGGGCTGCAGTACAGTTAATGAATACGGCGGCCCAGGCCCGCGAGGGACGACACGGAAGGTCTACCCGCCGGGGTAAATTAATACTTCCACCATCCCTCCCCTTTTCATTTTTTCTTTTTTTGATTATTTTCGTTGCTGTTTATAGAATAAAACACGTACACGGGAAGGAAAGGGCGCGCGGCGCAGCGCGGCGCTGCGTCATCGTGTTTTATATGGCCTCGTTTACAGCCCGCCCCGCCCCGAACCAACACCGCCTCGCCACCCGCCTGTCTCCCCCATCCCCATCCCCGCGGCCGGGCCGCCCCTCCAGCGCCGCTCGACCAGAAATTAAAAGCGTGGCGTCCCGTGATCACTTGAAGTTGCGCGACAAAAGTTGGACGCGCCACGAGCAGTGCGTGACTGCGAAGACAGATAAGTGCGTGGCGAAATGTAGCCAACGTGAGGACTTGTTATCCACACCGGGCGCGTTTGTGTAATGTATATGTGTATTTACGTACAACTATACCCAACCGTGTGACGAAATTCGTTGCTTTTTGGTAGTGTAAACGGGGGTGGTAGAATAAGGAAACGCGGGTCTCGTTTGATGAAATTCCTCCGGGGTTTTGTTCCCGACTTCCTTTTACTTGCAACAGGGAGATCAAGTCACAGAGGCGTATCTGTCGCAGTTGTCGCAAGCCTTTCGCTCCGCCGTTGTTTCAAACCTGCGATGACAAGTCGCAGCGCCAAGGCTATCGTGTTTGGCTCGGATCAAGGCCTGGGCCGAGGGCACACTGAATAAAACAATTGCGTCTCAGCTAAGTTTTAGCACTGGAGAAAACAAATGAACTGGAGAGTATAGGCTAATTTGCTCAGCGCCATTACAACAGCCTGTAAAGTCGATTAGCACGGAAGTCAATATTTATTTTTTTGCGTGCAGTGGCACGATTTTTGCCCACTTACTGGCGGAATGTTTAGAGACATTTGCCAAGATCCGAAGGTTTTTTGCTGATGCCACCGGCTGGGCCTAGTCTGGACTGACTCACTACACTGTCCCCTGCTCGCTCCCCGTGACAGGCGTGGGGCTCGCGGCGCGGAGTGGAAAGGAAAGGCCCATGGATTCTTCTCCTCCCTCGCTTCCTGCTGCTCCGCGTCCCTACAGCCCCCCCCCCTACCCCCTCCCTCACTCCCCTCCGGAGTCTGCCCTATCTTTACAACGTGCCTTGTGTGACGCTGCTCGTACAGCGCCACCCCGGGGCGTCGCGGTGCGGCCCGCCGGGCTGTGAGGGACTGGGTGAGGAAGAGCGAGGGGTGCAAATACCCTGAGGATGTGAAGCCGAGCATGCCGCCTTTCTCCGCGTTCAAATGCATATCGTACACATTCTTTATTCACTGCTTTTCTCCCCCATCTGGTGTCATGCTCGCGTCCCCGCCCCTTCTCTCTCTCTCCCTCACTGTCACATACACATACACACACACGACACCTTTCCTTTTTCCCGCATTCACACTTAAATCAACGGGCCGCTCAACCTTAAAAGAAAAACGAGGGGGGCCTCAACTTGGGCAATCTGGTGAACACCCACCCGGGCAAACCAAGGACAATCTTTGACAATCTCTAAAAAAAAAACACGGTGCAAAGCCGTACTTGTTGCCTATGTGCATGCTTTTGCTTTGGAAAGGCCTAAAAATACACAGGGAATCTGGGAATCTTGGCAAACCTGGTGTACACTGCAGGACGGAGTTGAGGACCCCTCGAAGATAAGGCAGATTTTATTACGTGTAAGTGTACACAGCTTCTAGAGAGGAGGTTGGGGTGGGGGGCCTTGCGGGGCCTCCCTCCAGCGAAGGGCGTGACGCGGGGCGGGCGCAGGCGGTTCAAATGACGACGCATAACCTTGACTCGTCTCAGCAGCAGGAGCTGGCCCTATCCTAGAGACATCACTCTCTCTCCCCCTTCCTCTCTCTCTCTCTCTCTCTCTCTCTCTCTCTCTCTCTCTCTCTCTCCCCCTCTCTCTCCCTCTCTCTCTCTCTCTCTCTCTCTCTCTCTCTCTCTCTCTCTCTCTCTCTCTCTCTCTCTCTCTCTCTCTCTCTCTCTCTCTCTCTCTCTCTCTCTCTCTCTCTCTCTCTCTCTCTCCCTCTCCCCCCTCCCTCTCTATCTCTGGACCCTCTGGACCAGGCGAGACGGCGAGACGATCAGACTCCGAGCCCCGAGGCGACGGCTCACATGTCAATCGGAGCGTGGCTTTGGGATGGGCCGGGTGGGGTGGGCTCGCGGTATGTACAGGAGCATAACCAATATCTCTGCTCATCAGTTGTTTTATTTTTTTTCGATCAAAATATTTGTCATGGTATGAGAGTCCTCTTGTATGTTGGCCGGTTTCATCACTGTGGCCCTCTGGGGCCGCCCGTCCAGTCCGCACCTAGCCTGGGTGGGGTGGTGGGCGGGGATGGGGAGGGGGCAGTGCCAGGGGGTCAGGGCCCCGGCCCATCGGCCGCGATGTTGCGCACGTACAGGACTAAAGGCCGAAAAAGGGCCACCCTGTGGTATGTTTCTGACTCTGTGTCATACAAGGTGGCCCGCCATTATGTGCTTGGTCCACGAAGCGGTAAACGGCATGAACTAAAAAGTCACTACCTTCCAAGAAACAGGGAAAAAACTGTATTCCGGCAGAAAATAACATTCCGCACAAGTTTTTGGCCGACGCGTGAAGGTATCCGCACCCTATTGTAGTGGGAAGGGGCCCCAAAATGAAATAAGCGCTGTATATCCCCTTGGCTGTCCTGTCTGGGCGGTGCAGACTGGCCTGGGGCCTCAGCCGTGCTGCGGTGGCTTCTTCCCCAACCTGTGATGGATCAGCTCTGTGTACACAGTGGCGAGGTGGGGCGGGGCGGGGCGGGGCGGGGCGGCGTGCACACAGTGACCTGAGTGACCCTTGATGGATGGGTTACCCAGCGCCCTCACCCGCCGCCCCTGCGTCCTGCCCTGCGCCCACGGCGAGTGGTGGTCGCTCCTCATTGGTCCTCTACCGCGCAGCCCCAACGCTTTTGTTCTGCTTCCGGGTAAAGGAGGCCTCGCCAATAGCGGCGTTCTGATTTTTATCCGTGCTCTATAGTCGCTCTATCGACGAAAGTATCTGTCCCGCGGGGCCCCGAACCCCGAGCCGCCGCTCTGATTTCCCAAACCTGCAGACTCTCCGCGGCCCGCCGCCCCGCCCCACCTTGCAGCGCCTCGCCGCGCCGCGCGGGGGAGTAACTGGGTCGCCAGTAATTATCCGTCACGACTTCTGAATCGATGAAGGCGTCCACTCATTGCTGCACTCAGGCCGCCCACCTCTGCCAGGTCTAAGGGTGGCCTGTTGTACCGGGCCGAGCAGCGCTGCCAGGTCTAAGGGTGGCCTGTTGTACCGGGCCGAGCAGCGCTGCCAGCAGGTGCTCGTCAAAATTAAATACTTTAAAAAATGTACTCCTTCCAACGTTAAATAAAATAATATTGGTGTTGGGTATGAGCGAAAATCTCGCCGTGGTCGTCACAATATTTAACGCCTGTCGCCGACTGGCCTGAGCCCCGCAGGCTTCCAGTGCCTGTCCCTGTCGGATCGGTATTGCGCCTGAGCGGGTGGGGGCCCCGCCCGGCCCGAGGGAGGGGGCGCGGCACCCACATAACACCGGCCGGGTGACTGATTGCCGACTGATATTAGGACGGCTGGCTGGCCTTGACACCTTACCTGCTCCACCCCCTTACTTTCTCTACCCCTACCCCCTCCCCTTTTCTACCCTACCTCGGCTCTCCTCACTCCAATGCCCACCGTCCTGTCGCTAATTACTCCTCGCTTATACTGTTCTGAAAATAGAAGAGTGGGGCAGACTTCGTTGTATACGCAATCGCACGAAAGAAAATTACCCTGTGATTTGAGTAGCCGATCACCCCCGTCGTAACGGGGGTTGCAAAATGCAGTGCAGCGCGTTTTTTGGAGCATTGGAGACCGGCGGCTGAGCCGTGAGGTGTCATAGTCTACGTAGCTCAAAGTGATCTGAGTGTTTCATGTGCTCCAATTCTTTTTCCTTGTTACGTTTTCCCAATTTTTTTTTTTTTTTTTGGTAGGATAGTAGTGTGATCTGGAGCACGCGGGCTGCCGCACTTCACCCTACCTAAAACAACTTCCCCGCAAATGGCAAGCACGGGGACAACTTTTAATGGTACTGCAGCTAGAGGGGGAGACAGGGGGCGTGGCGGGGCCTGGCGGGGTGTTCGAACAGTCGCAGTCGTCGTCGCTTTCAAGGGGCGGGGTGGGTGTCGAGCTGGCCAGGCCAGGCCTGTCTGTCAAGCTAAATGGGCCGTCATCCGATAGCGGGCAGGCTCCTGGGGTCGGCCGGGCGGGGCGGGGCCGCTCAGGTGGCTGCGAGCGCACCGCCCGTACGGCGCCCCGTGGGGCCCCGGGCGGGGTGGCCAGGACACGAGGACGACACGAGTGCAGCCAGGCTTGGGATGGCGGGGCGGGGCGGGGCGGGGCGTGGCTGACCGTCCGTGGAACGAAAGTACACCGAGACAAGCATGTTCTTAATTCAAGGCTAGTGCAGTGACCTCTAAGGCCTCACATGCTCAGAAAAGATTCAAAGTTCTCGCCTTTATATAGCAAATAAGGCATTAAATGGAGCAAAATTATTTAGGCATTTTCTTAAGGCAAATGAAATTTGAATGATCATTCGAGTCTTATCAGTATTTCAGTCAAGGGAATGGGGCATTAAATCAATACCCCAATCCACTATTAATACCCCGGCCCCATCAATACCCAAACCGACTCAGAAACCAACAAGTATACTTTCCGACCTTGAAATAAGTGCAAATCACTTGTTTCAAGAACACCTTTTTGCTGGGTGTAGGTTTCCATGCAATCTCTCGTGTATCGCGACCACACCCAGCGACAGCGTGCGGTGCGGCAGGTGCGGGCGCACGGCAACAGGGGGAGAGACAATGCGAAAAATGATGCAAGTCCTTGCGGCGCGCCTATGGTGCACCTATCTTGAGCCTAAATTTTTTATCCACATGAGGCCAATGACCCATGAGCCTACGCACACGCGCGGCCGCGGTGCATGGACAGAAAGAAAAACCGTACTGTCGTTTTCTTGACAGTGCCGTCTCGCCTTTTTTTGTGTGTTCCGCGTACCGTACGGGGGCCTTTGATGGAGCACAACGGCCAGGACAAAAGAACGCATTGAAGGGTGGCGGGTGCGGGGCGGGGGCGGCGGAGGGGAAATACTAGCGGATATTATGGCCGTGGCGGCGTGCGGGCGGCGGTCGCTGTCGCACCCTGTGCCCGCCCCCGGCCGGCCCCGCGCCGCCAGTGCGACGGAGACGGGCAGCGCGCGGCCGTCTTGAGCGACGCCTGTTCGGAGCCGCCATATGGGCCGCATTCATCCGCTCCCTCCGTGCCCCCCTTGTGTGTGTGTGTATATGTGAGCATATGGGGTGGTGTGTGTGTGTGTGCAAGGGCGAGGGGGTGCGAACAGTTGTAGGCGCCGAGGGGAGGAGTAGGGGATGTGGTCGAGGGGCTGAGGCGCGCGGGTATGTAGGTCTGCCGAGAGGCAAAGATATAGCCCAGCTGACTGCCCTGCAAAGTCATCGGCCAGGCCGGGCCGACTCCCCCTCTCCCCTTTAACCGCTCTCTTTCTCTCTCTCTCTCTCTCTCTCTCCCTCGCTCTTTCTCTCTCTCTCTCTCTCTCTCTCTCTCTCTCTCTCTCTCTGTCTCTCTCTCTCTCTCTCTCTCTCTCTCTCTCTCTCTCTCTCTCTCTCTCTCTCTCTCTCTCTCTCTCTCCCTCGCTCTTTCTCTCTGCCACCCTCCCTTACACACACGCACATACGGCCAGCACTGATTGGCCAGGCCTTGTTGCAGATCCGGAAGCCCGGGGGGGTTGAGGAAGCACATTCCAGAGAGGGCTTCCGGGCCCGGAAAGATCGCTCCAGGAGGTCCGCGTCCGGGGCGCAGCGGGGGCTCGGCGGCGTGTGCTGCGGGAGCTCTACTTAGCGACCTTGTCGCAAAGTGATATAAATCACATTTGCCCATACCCCCTCTACTCACGTGCACCGCCCCGGGCCGACGCGGCGCGCTCTGATGGGTCGAGCTAACTGCAAATAACTGCACAAACGAGTATTGGCACCAATTTCACATGTCAGTGCTCTCTGGGGTGGTGTTAGGAGGCATCAGGGGACGGTGGATGGATGACCTGGATACTCCCCCCCCTCTCTCCCTTCCCCCTCTCCCTCCCTCCCTCGTTCCATCCACCTGTTATACTTCCCCGGCCACCCCTTTCTGTCCCACTTCCGCCCTATTTATTTCCTGTTCTAGTTCCTCCTGCCCCTCCTCCTTTCTGCAATAATAAAAATGTCGAAGGACTGAAATGCCACCGTGGGTTGCTGTCCCTGCACAACTTCCCCCTAACCTATTCATTTAAAAAAATGCCGTTTGTTATCGCACCGGTTCAAATACCGCGAGCTCTGGAAAATTTTGGAACATACCACGGACAAAATATCGACTGCATTTTCTGTTACGGTTCGCCGACTTGTGAGGAGAGGAGCTATACGGGGCGTGTGGCAAAGAGGCGTAGGTTTGGGTGGGGTGGGGCGGGAGGGGGCTGCTTCACGATCCACTCATCCAGGCCGGAGGAACTCCAGGGCCGCAGAGTGTTTGCCTTGTCACATTACTGAGCCTCTTCTCGTAATCGACTTGACCCTTCCCAGCCGGAAGGGGTTGAGAGTTGTTTGCCGGGAGCAGAGCAGGCGGGGCGGGATGTCCGGGGCGGCGGGAGAAGATCGTGTTTTTGTTGGAGAGTGGAGCGCCCCTGCGGAGATAGGACTATTAGTTTGGAGTGTGAGCTGCCGTAAGCCGCGGCTGCGGGTGGCAGCCCCGCGGTGTGGCGTGGCCCGGCGTGGCTTACTGGCTGAAGGGGATTTGAGCAGACACCTCACCTAGACGCCACGCCCAGAGTCTGACAGGCGGGACATGACATGCGAGCATGAAGACCGACTAACCTCGCATAATGCGCACCTATCTCTAAAGTAAACTGATCGGTAAGGATCGCTGACGATTCCAGGAAGCGTGATTTTTGAGCTAGGCCGACTCCTTTTTCAGAGGAGATTGATCGTTCCCTGTCTGTCAGATTCGTTAAAATAGTGAGAGACTCACAAGAGCTGGCATCTTTACATGCGCAGTTTTCAGTTTCTTCAGAGCCATCGCCAGCCCCGCCTACTTCACTTTTCTGCTCTCAACCCCTGCAGGAGGGGCCGGCATAATTCTCTTTGGCGAACTTTGAGGCGCAGCAGATCCGCCCCCCGCCCCGTCCCGGCAGGTGATCGCGTGCGCTGGCCCGTGGGTCGCGCGCTATTGCCTCGCGGTCTTTGTTTCAGACACCCCTGATGACGCGGTGCTGAGCGCGCGGGGGGCTGATAATACTGTCCCACCAACTCCTCATTTGTAATGACACGGCTCACCGGCCCCCACTCTCCGCCCCTCCCCACCGCTTCTCAACTAGTTGCAGAGAATTCCTGCGGCCATTATGATCGCAGCCCCCTGCCGAGTTTCCTCCTCCGGGCGGTGCGGTGAGGTGCGCTGGCAGGGGCGTGCAGGCACAGCCGCAGGGGCGCAAGATCGTAGTCGAAATTTCCGAATATTGAGCATTTTTGCGGCATTTCGCGCATCAACCACTTCTTGTGCATATTACTATTTAATGATGAAATTCGGACCGCGTGTCACACCGTTGAGCGCACACGACATATCAGCGGCTAACTCCAGTGCGAAATCCAGGGATGGTTTCTCAGGTGGTTCGGAAGAGAGAAGAAGAAAACTCGCTCCATCCCATAATCCCTTCGTAACGTAGAGCTCCCCGAGGACCAAACGGATGAATCAAGCCTCGACTCTTGCGGCTTCGAGTCTCCAGGGACCGTGTGAGGCGAAAAGAGAGGGAAAGGGGCTTGGGCGGGGGTATGGGGGGTAGACCACTGAAGTTATTGAGTGTGCGCGAACACATCGAAAACATGGCCTGCTTGCTCGTTCCTGCTTGAATGTTGACGATTATTAATGCCAACTCATGCTATTCCTCCACCTGCGTTAAGAAGCCGCAACGACCATTTTGAATGAACATACTTTTTAAAACGACGCATTAAGTCTAAGAGTTTGCGTTTCACTGTGGCCATCAGCGAGGGGAACAACCGTCTGCCGCTCCCCGCTTCCCTTCGTCCTCCTTCCGGCTCAGTCCGCCCACTGCCTGCCCCTGTCCAACCTAACCTGTTCCATATTAATAGCTGGCCTGTCCGCAGATTTGCTTTTAAATGAAATAATCTGAGGGTAGAATTGCCGCTCCGTCCTGTTTGGCCCACTGAGAGGAAAAAATTGCGTTTCGGCTCTTTGAAAGCTTCGTTTAACGAACTCGTAGATTCATTCCGATTCAAAATAACCCTAGATTCTGGTTTCAGACAAAAACTCTGATAGTTATAATTATTCTAGTTTTCTAAGCTGGTTTAAAAGCCGTCGTTTCCTAGTAAATGTAAGTGGGACCTGGTTTGTGGACTGGAAAAGATAATTTGTACACCCAGAAAACTATGTTCTTAATTTTTCAGTGTTCTTAAAGTTAAAGGAACATTCTGCTTGAGTGAAGCGCATTTCGTCATTAAACTAAGTTTAATTTCTGAAATCAAGAACACTGTTCTAAAAACTTTAAGGCAATGTTCTTGAACTAAGAACACCATTTTTTGGGTGTATGTGTCCTTTTTTTTTTTTTGTGCGAGAAAGTGGTTATGACCTCTGCGGCTGCGCGCTTGATGTGGCAGTGTACCTGCTTATCACTTGCACTCCTCACCCCTCCACCCCGGCCCCGGCTGTTCAAGGTGCTGTTGCTTCTGGAGAATATGGCTTTAGTGAACACGCAGCTCCTGCGGCTCGGCTAGGCTCGCGTGCGGGGCCCACCCCGCCGCCCATCCGTCACCCTGCTGTGCCCCACTGCTCACTGCGGCCATCATTACAGGCAGCCCGCCCAACCACCATCAGCCTTGTCTCCGTAGGAACTCTCTTGAACGTCACTCAAAATACTCCTACTCCTTCACGTGCTCGCGACGAGTAATACTATGCTTTTTCATTCATTTTCAAAGGCGAGACGTTTTTGTACCGTTTTTTTATAAAGAGAACTTCTTTTAGCCCAGTACATTTTTTTTATGATTGCAAGCCGGACGTGCCCACAGTTTTCTAGCTCTTACTTTTTTGCAAGCGTGTACGACGTGCATAAGTAAATATTAATTTTGAAAAGAAATAGAACAGAATTGTCCGTAGTGGATTGCTGTGGAACTTTTTCTACACGTGGGAGGTCGGGTCGCGGCCTACCTCACAGACGGACGCAATTTTGTCGCACACTCAAAGCAAACGTCATACATTCCCGCTATTTCCCTTGCAATGTATTTCTCGACACAAAGTGATTGCTGCCTCAGGCAGTTTTTCTGTTCTCTTTCATCGTTCGTTCTTCGTTTTCTCATCGATTGAGAAGCCAATTTCATGACTCTGAAAGAGCATATTTTCAACACCTCGCTCTCTCCATCTCTCTCTCTCTCTCATTACTACTCTCAAAGCCGCTTTCTGAACCTTTTGCTCCTTCATTCTTTCCGACACGGGTGCGCTAACAGTTACGACCCCTGCGTCAATCTACGACAAGAAAAAAATACGATATGGACTTGTAAAGTATAAATTTAAACCTGTAAATTTACAACAAATTTCTTAACTACGAATTATAGTTTTATGTCGTAACAATAAGAAAAGGTTACGAAAACTGTTGTGCAGTTACGGCCGGGGTTTCGCAGAAAATTTTCGCGGATTACAATATTAATATTTTGGGCAGTAGGAAACGTGACCCGTGGAAGTACGACAAATATCATAGAAAAGTTTTTCATAACCTACAACTTTTTTCGCAGTCTTTTCATTCAGAGTGCGCGCGCGCGCGAAAAAGAGAGAGACAGAGAGAGAGAGAGGGGGGGGGGGGGGTTAGGGTGGTAAGCATAGCGCTAGCGTGAGACAGGCCACGGGAGCCATGTTGTCGCCGCATAATCCTGTTTGATGAGTCGTGGTGGCGCGTTGCAGCCCCTCCTTTGCTTGTAATTTGTCTTGGATCCCGGTGCCATTGCGGCATCGTTATCCGCTGCTTTTTGCTTTAACGACAAAGCGCGCTCCTTTTAAGTATTTCGTTTTTGTAGAACTATTCATGATGTTATTTGAATGGAGTGTTTATATGTAAAAAAAAATTAAAAGAATATTGCAGTAATTCCTCTTGTAAAACAGGTAGAAACTTACTCCCTTCAAAGAGGGTGGCTCTTGTATTGCAAAACAATATAATTGTTTAATATTCAATATTTAACAAAGCGTCGATGCCTGGCCGGTGCTGGCAACCACGCGGTGCACACGTGCATCTACCCATGGGCAGCGCTCACCTGTTAATGGCTGATGCACCGCAGTGATGATTAGACCGAGAGGCTCATTGACATTTTTGGCGACATTCTATGACATTTCGGAAGCGATAGGAGTCGGGAGAGGTTAGGGTCGCATGGGTCGGGAGGGTGGTGACTGGAAAAGGGGCCGGGGTCGGCTGAGAGCCTTGCGAAGTGGGAGAAGTGGGGACGAGACCGGGCACGAGAAGGAGCCTCTATGCTGCTGCAAATACGTCAGGTATGCGCGAACGAGCGCGCGCGAGTGTGTCTGGATGCGAGTGCGCGTCGCGACGGCTATAGCACGAATAAAGTGGCCCTCCCTCGGTTGGCATTCAGGACATGCCCCCGGGGGTCATTCCCCTAGCTCGCCTCGAGCCTCGAACAATTAGCCGACGGTCTGGACCCGCATCTGGTTTTTGTCCCGTCTGATCCGCTTCTTACGCCACTAGCTTAACCCCTCCTACTCCTGCGTCCTGCGTTTCCTCTCCTAGTTCTACCGACTCCACTCGGGGTGGAAGTCGCTTCACACTGCTGTGATAAATAACGAACGGCAAGAAAAAATTAAGTGGCGGACAGCATACTTAGATTATGCGGCAGGCTGGACCCCGCTTTGGACTGTTCTTTTTAAATCTTTTCCAAAGTAGCTCGAGTCAAAATAACTCCTTTCTTTCGCGGAATCGAGGACCTATCTTCCTGAGAGAGCATGGTAATTAGCCATTACCTTTTTGAAACGTGTGGCGTTTTTGTTTTTGATTGCCGAGCTCGGGGTCCTTGTCAACCTGCGAATTCAAAAGTGTAAGCAGGAAAGGCCGTATTTCTGTGCTCGTTTTCCTATCAAAGAAAAATGTTCTGGTTCCCAAGGCCCTGTGATGTGCGACGCCTTTGATAGACATTCCCACTCTACTCCCTGTCGTAGACTCCACGTGTTTGCTGTTGGTTTTCCGTTTACGTCGGCCCCCTCTGTCGAAAATAAAAGAAAAAATATCTGCGTTCTCTTTTTAAATCCTGGAGTGAAGGCGGCGTTAGCAGCAGCTCCAGCAGCATTCAACGTACTACTCCATACCACCCATTGTTGCCCATTGTCCCTTCTCAAAAAGAATGCCAAGTGGTGGCAATAGCAGAGGCCAATCATTGGCATTGAAGAAAAGATGCCGAAAATCGGCAAGCAAAGTCACATGTTTGTGAAGGAAAATGTTGTTTGATTTAGTGTCTCTCCTTAAAACTTTTAATTTGAAATAAATGTATGATTGACAAAAACTACTATGTTCCGTCGGGAGAATCAAGCATAGCATAAGCGACAGTTCTGTATGCTTGAAAGGGGAAAATGCCTTCATCCCTCCAAGGTCTGCAAGAAAGGCGTAAGATAAGGGCGACGCGACCCGGCCGTGAACCCTCAGCCCCAGACCTCTTTTACCGCCCCTTCGAAATGCCGATATAACGCGGTCGCGTGCACAACTTTGCGAGAGCTGTTCGATCAGCGCCACTCGATTAGATGCCTCGAAATATCGGTATACAGTGATGCACGTCTTTTGAAAGCGAGACATTTCAAATAAATCCACAATTCCCGACCCTTCGATCTGCAATCACTTTTGCTTTGTGATCATTTCGTTTAGCTGTGGCGCGTTTGCTGTGCCACTCATTCTTTTTTTATCTGTTCGACTCACAGACATGGCGCGCTCACACGCTGCTTCTAATACTGATCGTACTACCCCATAAAGCCGGATTCCCACAATGAGCCGCCGGGGCAATAAAACGCGACACAGCGCTTGGGAAATAGAGAGGGAAAATAGAAGGTCTTGAATTTCAATTACTCGACTTTGTCGTGCTACGAGTGACAAAGAGGGAGAGAAAAGAAGAATCGAAAAGCCTAATCTGCTGCTCGAACAGCGAAGCAGGGACTTTGAAAAGCATGACGCTGCGTACTGCCGGAGAGTAAGAGTAACTTACGTGATCTTTCTTTGACCTCTAATTACCGCGTCCGATTTTATCAGCGAAACCGTGAACATTCATCATATTAGACCGTGCAAATTGGCTCAAGTCGCTCCCCAAAAACCTTCCCCGCTTTTTGTATGTGTACATCCCGACGCTCTCGCAAGTCGGGTTCGGCCCGTGACAGCTCGATACAGCAGCCCCGGGGCATATCAAGGAGAGTGTCCTGCTGTAGGAAGTTTGTTTTAGAGAGAGAGAGAGAGAGAGAGAGAGAGAGAGAGAGAGAGAGAGAGAGAGAGAAGTAAGAGAGCGGGACCTCCCGTCATGTGCAGGTTCCAGGCGGCCCCTTACTTCATCGAGGGTAACATTGGGTTGGAGAGGAGGTAGGGGGCAAAAGTATTGGCATTGGAGTGACGGCAGGTGTATCGGTGGACTGAGCCTCAGAGTTACGCCTTCGCGCCCTGCAGTGCCTGCTAGTTTCATACAGGGTGATTCTCCTAAGGATGTCATCCGTTTTAGGGGTGATAAGGTCTCGTCCAGACGATCATTTTTCATTAAGGAACTAGGGGTCGGAAACGCTCCGTTAACGAGATACGCCCTCTGAAAGTGGCACACCCTTGCGCCGTAAGGTAGGCAAAATCCAGCAGCGCCGCGCTCCAGGAACCGCGAGGGGTGGCCGCGGGTTCTTGCGGGATCTCGGGGGTGTCCCCAAGTCTTTGCGAGATCGCGAAAAGTGGCGGCGGATCCGCGCGAGACCGCGGAAGGGAGGGGAAGGGATGGCCGCTAGTCCTCACCTCACGGAACCGCAGAGGATGTCCGCGGGTCCGCGGGGAATGGCCGTTGATCTGCGGGGGATGGCCAGGAGTATCGCAGCGTTGGCTGAATGCGGTTGCGGCGCGTGGTGCAGTGCCTGGAGCCTGGCACTGTTGGATGTTGCCTACCTTACGGCGCAAGGGTGTGCCACTTTCAGAGGGCGTAACTCCGTAACGGAGCGTTTCCGACCCCATGTTCCTTATTGAAAAATGATCGTCTGGACGAGACCTATCACCCCTAAAACGGATGACATCCTTAGGAGAATCACCCTGTATTTTTATTTGATAATGCGCTTCACCTTGCCCGCCGTTCGTTTCGTAATTTCGTGGACCGCACGGTCACACGTTATGACTGAATGTAGCTTATCAGCAGCACGAGTGGCGCAAATTTAGGAACCAAGGTTAAGCACAAGAGTAGTATTTTTCCAGTATGTTCATTTTCCCACAAACCCGTCGTCATCGCGGACGTGCCGGGCCGAGCGCGGTGGTCTGGGAAGACAACCGGAGACCATTAATAATTCAGCTGTCCCAATGTGTATGTGAGGTGCAGGACAAAAGGGGAGGCAGGCCACGAAAACATTGTTTCAGCGGACTGGTGGTTAATGTTATGCTTAAAAAGGAATCGACGACGGATAAAAACAAAGTTGGTTTGACATTCTTTCCTTTGTTTGGTTCACCTCCTTTAGCCTTGCTCCCCGTTCTCTCTCCGTCTCTCTGCCGCTCCCCCTCCTCCAAGGTGGGATCAGGTTGTGTCGGTCTGTTCTGGGGTATTGCATCATCAAGGTGACCACGTGTAAACAATTCTCTCCTCTTCTCTCCATCCTTCTTCTGCTATCCTTCCACATGTTCCTAGCCTAGCGCTCTTTCTTCCCTTCCTATCCCATTCCTTGTTTCTAGTCTAGCCCCCCCTCCCCCCCCCTCTCTCTCTCTCTCTCAGGCAAGGAGCCATTCTCTCCCATTCATTCCAGCCTGCGTAGGCAAGCTGTGGTGAGAGGTGGTGCGGCCTGGCGGCAGGCTCCTGAAAAGGGAAGTAATTGACTCCTTCCTGTCTGTTTAGTTTGTATTTATCTGTGTGTGCGTGCGCACACGCCCGCACCGCCATTACGCCTGGCCACGCTGTGGCGCCAGCCGGCGGTGGAGCAGTCAACATCCCCGCCGCGCCGGCCGGCTCCACAAAATTGCTTCTTCAGTATAAGTAATCAAGTCACACAACTTGTAGTCTCTCTCCGTCACGGTTAAAACGACGTCTAGGTTTACAAGCAGTTTTGAAAAAGAAAAACAGAACAATAAGACGCTGCCATTTATGTTCTCCTTGAGTTTCCTGGCTGTTTGGAAACCTGGTCGTAGTTTTCACCTTACTTTTTCTCTCCATATTTCTTACTCTTTCTGGCTCCATCCGCCGTCATTAATGATAGGTGGGCGGGGTGCACTTGCATGACGCTCTTCCTCAAATGGAGCCCACGCCAAAGTAGGCACTCGAGAGGATGCTTCTTTGCTACCACTCCTCTGGCACAGGCACGGCCATGGCGCCTGGTGGGTAGGCCACGTACTAGCACGTCCGCGCGTCGAGTGCCTACCTCCACGGGGCTCCCGTACTCTGGCAGTGCGTACGCGTCTGGCGGGTAGGCAACCCGCTCACCGGCCTGTTAGAGTGTTGCCTATGTGCAGGGGGCTCTCCGGTACGAGCAGAGGCACACAGCTGTTTTGCTGGTGCTCCTGGCTCACCGTTCCGTCAGAATTGTTTCAAGTTGAGCGTATGTTTTCTTGGCGTCTTTTAACGGACCCGGGGGGGGGGGGGGGCGTGATCGGCGGGGGTATTGCCCGCAGGTCGGGCTGCTGTTGCAGAACGAGGCTCTCTTAAGCAGGCGGTGCGAACAACCCGAGGCGCGCGCGGCTTAACCTCCTGCTAATAGTGATAAAGCTGCCGGGATGCAGCTGAACCATTCCCCCCCCCCCCTCCTCCCCTCCTCCCGCCGCCGCTCTGGCGCTTGCCCGTGTTTAATGTTTACTAACTGGCCCAAGCCCAGAGATGAGCTATTACTCAGCAGGTTAGCGACGTCAGGGTTATATGACCAACTGGGCTGGCAGAGCGGGCAACGGAGCCAAGAAGGAGAGAGGGAAGGGGGGAGGGGCACAGCTGCTGAGGGTGCAGTTTGGTATAGAACAACGCTATATTAATTATTCGCCAAGGTGCGTTAGGCTGAGAAGATAGGCGAACTTGTCGGTGGATGGCACACGGAATAGGAGCGAGTAGTGGGATAGAAGAAGGCTGCATGATGAACAGCTGCTGCGGTGCCGAAATAGACTGAGGCATCGGCGGGGAGAGGGAGAGAGTGGGGGGGAGGGGGATGCGAACGTAGGGGTCGGTTGGGGGGGGGGGGGGGTTTATACCTTGTGCCGCTGTTAATTTTGACTTTGTTATGAAGTTGCGATTCACTTAGCTACTATTTTTCGGGATAGTATATTAGTATATTTCGGATAGAGGAAGCCCCAGAGTGACGTAGATCAACATTACCATCATCATCAATAAGGAAAGCGATAGCAGATATCGTGGTGTGAACCAGAAAACATACGAACGACTCCTTCGAAACACTTGAAGTGATCCAACAATATATGTTGATTTAATATGGGCGTTGTAGTCCTGTTAAGGTTCGTCATCGCTATAAATATCCCACATAAATCGGCTATTAAAATGCCAATCACATTGTCTGGTCGCCAGGGCAGCAAAGCCTCCTACTTCTCTGCATATCTTTACACGATTAATCCAAACTTTTATTATGATGAATGGATTAACTTGCGAAGGTGCCCACGCCAACTCTGAAATTAATACAAAATTAAGCGAAATAGAGGAAACAACTGGGTGATGTAATTTTTCTACTTCTTAGATTCCTACTCAAAATGCTAAAAGGAAATTAACTGTTTTTAACGGCGGTGTAAATGTTCTGAATAAAATATCTAAAGGGTTATCGCTCCATGAATTGCAGCTTCATTACATTAAATCCGCTGCGCATTCCGGGTGCTTTCGGGGACCGGTTGGAGGGTATAGGAAGTAAACGGGGCTCGTGGAGGGCGGGGCACGGGCGGGGCACGGGCGGGGCACGGGCGGGGCAGGGGGAGCAAGGAGCTCGCTCCTCAGATAAGCCCTGTGATGGATGCCGGCTGCGTAAAAATAACGCAGAGCGTGGGGAGGGCCCTCCCGGGGGGCGTAGCGCCAGGCCGACGCGGCGCGCCGCGGCGTGGCGTGGCGGTCGGGTGCCGGGCGGGCCCGGGCCGCGGGCCGGGCTGGGCTGGGCGCCATCAGCTGCTCCCAGTCGGTGCGGCGACAATCATTCGCTCAAATTCTTTCCAAAGCAAATATTGGAAATTTTTCAGGAAGAAAAGGGAGATGAAAAGAGAAATGAACTGACTGACCGTAAGTTGTACTCGACGAGTTCCTGCTGTATATCGCTTCCTTTCTCACCTGCAATAAAAGAGAACAAAAATAATGATTTAGTTTGCTGTAGCTTTTTTGTCTCTTGTCAAACTTCCGGAAACAAAGTTAAATACTTGAAGAGTTGGCTCGAACCAGAAAACTATTGCTTTACTCTCCCATGCGCCATCAGTGGATTAGCGGGAAAACAAACGCACATATCTTATGCTTGCAGCATCTTATGCCCTTAGTCTGCTTTGCGGCGAAGGTGGAAAAAACCGCACCCGAAAGTCAATCTTCCGCCAGTAAAATCGTGTACCGTCCCCTTTCTTTGATATATCCGCGGTGCATCTATGCTGCGTCAGCCAGTGCAGCACAGGGGGTGTAGGGGCTGGGCTGGGCTAGGCGGGCGGGGCGGGGGGAGGTAGGCCGAGAGCGACAAGGAGGGGATAAGAAGAGGGGGAAAGGCACCTGCTCACGGGTCAGCGTCAATACATTTACGCAGCCTGTTCAGGAGGAGAAAGGTGTAAAATAAGCACTTCGTAATTTTCAAAGTCACTTAGCAGCCACTTTCTCACTGTGAAGTTGAATAAATTCGTGGGCATAGGCACGTGGAATTGTGCAGTCTAGTGCAATGGAAGGGATATTACTGTTGGATTCGGAAATACCCATTTTTAATGTGGGCCACCGGTCTATATCAGGTGCACCCTACCTGCGTCCCTTCCGGGGAGAGGGGCGGGGGGGGGGGAGGGGGGGCTGTGCCAGTGGGTCAGTTGGCCCCCGAGGAATGCCCGAGGGGTGGTGGGGCGTGGCGGCGTATGGCCAAATGTATGGCACGCCCCCTTGCTATCGTCCATCGCCCCCTCCCCCTTCCCCTATTTCCTCCCTTCCACAACACCCTTCCCCTACCCCGCCCCTTTACCTTCAGCTTCAGCCTTGCTAGCTTTACAAAACGCTCTCCATCCGATAATTTTTCCCAACATTTTTCTCCTGCCCCCGTAATATTAATGCGCGCCGCGCGCCGAACTACTTCTACTGCTAGTTTCCAAATCGGGCGCGAGCAGCTGTGCGCAGCAGCTGGCTGCCAGCCCGGCCCCGCCCGGTCCCGCCCCGCCCAGACACAACCATGCGTGTTGCTCTTTTTATTATTTTCCGCGGTCATGGCGACTGTCCCATATGTCCGTCCCTGTCAGTCCGCGCCTGCCTCTCTTCCCATCTGTTTGTTCAGGAGGAAGATGTTTGCTTTGTCACAGCTGAAACTAATGGAGAACTGAAACCATTTATTTTTATTTTTTGCTGTCTGTGCCTCGTTGAGAATAATAATCGTAACTACTCCCTCTGGCCACCACCACCAAGCTCGCCGGGTGTTTCCTGCGATAAGCCCGGCGGTGGTCACCCCGTGGTTATTTTATGTTATTGGTTCGCTCCACGCGACCTGCGGCCTGCAGCTGGCCCGGGCCCGCAAGGGGCGTGCCTATGGAGGAGCCTGGCCGGCCACTGGCTCTCCGGCTCACTGGTCTATGCTGTCCCGCGCGGTCATGGACACGCCACGGGATCGACAGGTTGCTGGACAAACACCTGTGTCATTGGATTTCGTTTCCATGCCGGGCCGCCGCATCGCTCTGCAGTTTCGCAAGGCGGAGGGGGATTGCCCTTTAATTCCCCATTTATTTCCTCTTCTTTCGTTCTCGTCACTCTCAATACTCGATTACCCAGTTTGCTTTCCTGTTAAAAAAATCTAAATTTCAGACTGGCGTTTTCAGACGAGGCTGATTGAATCGTGTTTTCAGTGGAAATGTCAAAAAATCTATAAGTTCTGTCTTTAAATCCATAGCCTGTTGTGATACATTCAAAAAAGTTTTCTGAAATTAATATTTCAGACTGAGCTGTATGAATAATTAGATCAGGAAGGAATTTCTTGGGTTTATTTTTTCTGATTTCCCTTTATTTTTGCTGACACCGTTCCTTTTCCTTTTCCTGCTCACGCCTTCCTTTGGTTGGTCTCTATACCTCATCCGCATTTATGAGCTTGTATGAGGCCAAAGGTCCTGCTGGAGGGGTAGGAGGGGTAGGGGTACGGAATTACATAGTTCAAAGGTCGGGCTGCTTTCAGTATAGAAATGGAGGGAGAAGTGGGGTGGAGAGGAAAGGAGGCGAACGGCATTTTAAGAGGATTATCGACTTCAATGAACCGAGTCACACGGTGCACGTTAGGTATGCAGAGACGGGCGGGCGAGCTCGCTCTTTGCCACCCAAAAGGTCCCCTCTCGCAATGGGTGGTCCGCACGTTGGGAACCTTAACAAATTCTAAAACGACGGCAAGTGCCCAACATGCACACGTTGAAACGTTTAAAAGGGCATTTGCCTACTGCCACTAACCAGTTAATGGGCCGATGAAATATAGCTACAACAACCTACGGCTCGGAAACAAAAGAGGCGTCATGTGCGAAATACGTTTGAGGCTGGTCTGTGGGCGTAGGGGCCGCTCCAAGCGCCGGCTGGCATGTGTAGTCACGACTTGCCCCTCCTGCCGCGAGCTCGCCTCTCACTTTGCAGCTGTGATGCAATGGGTTTTCGTGACGTTTGTTTGGAATATATCGCGAACGTTTTATACTATGATGCGTGCTGCTCGCCATACGTCATGTTGACGTACTCATCGATGCGGTAGTCAATGCAGTAATTATTTAAATTTTATCTATCCTGTATAAGGTTGCGAAATGCTGTTTTTCACACTGTGCGTCTGAACATTAGAAGTCCACGCCTCTTACCGCGCCCAGTGCTCAGCAGAGATCGTCGTGTGGCGTTTCTCCTTGTTTAGGATGCAGCGAGGCGTCCCTCTATGGCAGACTGTGGTGCATCCTGGCCCGCAATGAGTTCGCCCGCGTGCGAGAGCGAGCGAGAGAGAAGGGCGCGCCTGGGCGCCCGGCCCCGGCCCGGCCCGGCCGCCGCTAGTTTGAGACGCATATCCCCTTTCACAAGACAATGCGAGCGCCTGCCAGCAGTGAATGAAACCTGTCCCCTCTCCCCTTAGCCCGCGACGGGCAACCGGCGCAGCGGGGTGGGGAAGGGACCACATCGCCCCCAGGCCCAGGCCCCCTAGGCGGGAGCCAGTCCGTTTGAAGACGCCTCTCGGCTCCGAGGCGACGGACTGCGAGAGTGTATGGAGAGAAGACAATGCGCCCGGGGTGTGGCGTGGCGTGCCGCGGTAAGGTGGGGCTGGGCGGGGTGGGGCGGGGTGGGGCGTGGCCTAGCAGAGCGTGCCAGGGCGTGGCGCGTCGTCGCGCGCGCCGCTCGACGAGGGCTGCTATAAACGTGTTCCACAAGACACGCCGCGCAAGTTCGTGGAATGTCGTCGTAAATCTGCACATGCTTCCGGAAGCACGCAATTATGCTTCTCTTTTTTTAGGATAAAAATATCTGCAGTCGCAGTAATTCTGTTATGTACATTGCTGTCCTATTTCGAGCGTAAAAATTATGCAGCAGAGGATAGTCGGAACTGCCGGCGCGTATGACCGTAACGCCGGGACTGCATGGTCTCCAGCGCCGCTCAGCCCGGCTCGGCCGCCCCTCGTGGGACATCGGGGTGACGTCAGGACGCCAGCACCCTCTCCCAGTCATGGACCCCAGAACGTGCGACGCCCCCCTCTCCTCGCCTCCCCCCCCCCCCCTCCCCTCTCTCTCTCTCTCTTTCTCTCTCTCTCCCTCCATCTCCCTTGCTGTGCCCGATCAACAGCGAGCTCTGCCTGCTGCCATGGGCTGATATTCCGCTGCTCCCCTCTCCACACTCTGCCGCCCACAGACCGTCCTGCCGACAGCGTAGTCAAATGATAGCACGGCCCCTCGGCACGGCTGTGCTCGGGCCAGCTGGACGGGTCCATAGGTCCTAACGCCGTCTGCTAATTACACGTGTTTGAAGCGTCCTGTTGGCCCCAGCGCGGCTCGAGGAACCGCCCTGGGGGCACGCGCTGCCCATACTGCTGCCGGCGCTGAGAGCACCTCGGAGAGCGCAGCGAGCGACCCCAACTACTTTGACACCTTCTTCACCAAGTTTAGAAGGCTCGGCTACACTGCTAGCGCGAGAGGCTCCTCCCCTGCTTCTCCTGCTGTTGTCTGCCACCGAGCAGCGTGCAATATTAATGACGTTGTGTGTGAGTGTGCGTATGTGTGTGTGTGTTGGCGTGCATTGTGGAGCAAGTGTTTAACCTCGTGTAGCAGCCTCAATCCACGGGCTACGCGCCGGTAGTACGGCTATAATAACATGTGCAATAAACTAACTCTACGAAAGAGCAATTCTGAGAGAAAAGCTGTTTCTTCTAGCTGGTATGGTCGTGTTGCGTAATAAGAGAACTGCGCATTTATTTTCTGTAGATTTTGAGTTTTTTAGGCACGGAGTAGCCTTATGGTTTTGTCGCAGGATGCGATTTTTTTTTATTAGCGGCCCCTTATAAAACCCAAATTTTCTATACGATTTTGATAAGAGTTGCCAGAGAGTTAGAACTTAATCTGCTCATTTCACCGCTGCAATGCCATTCCGAAGTTATCGGCCAATTTTGAGAAATTTGGAGTTAAAATCTTTGTTTCTATGGTAATACTCGACTCGTCATGGAAAAACAAACGTGGAAAGGGGAGCCGAGTCGGGTCTGGCCAATAACATTATTTCGCTCCTTTTTCCAACCAATGAGAAAATTCGCCTGCTTCTTTGTACCTCGACGTCCAAAAGTTTCAACGCAAAGAGTGGTCACGTCAGAATCGTTGCAGTTTCGCGCCGTGCAAAAGGATGCACCACAATGACAGTTTTGAACGTGACCACTAGCTGGCCGCCGCGGCTCCTCATTGTTGGCTAGGACTGTCATTCGGCATTTCCTCGGCCATGTCTGCCACGGTCGTCGGCTGACGGCGTCCACCTCGCGACTTTAACTCATTGTTAAAAGTCATCAAAACGTTGACAAGGGGAACTGAATGCGGAAATATTAGTTTTATATCTGCGGAAATCGTTTGGCAAAGTTTGACTTCAATCTGGCGAGAAGGAACAAAACTCATTCGTGAAATGGTGTCCATCTACGTGTATCTTTACGTAAACCATTTTACGAATCACTTTTGTTCCTTCTCGACGAACCTACGTGAAACTTTGCTAAACTCTTTCCGCAGGTCCAAAACTGATATTTACACATTCATGTAGACTGTCCAACATTTCGTTCACCTAATATAAAGAGTCAAAGTCGCGAGGTGGACGCGTGAGCCGCCGAGCCGTCGGCCTTCCTTTGTCGAGCGGAGGCCTAGAACTATAGAAGGCACAGGACTGGGCACTCCCATCTCAAACGCGCTCCGCGGCGCCTCCCCGGCCTGCTGCGGGTTGCCTACCCCGCAGGATAGTGCCAGGTGGCCAGGTCCGATCCGAAAGGGAGGTGCAGGTGCTCGGCTCGGCCCAGTACTGCACAGTAATTCATAAACTAAAAATTGAAAGAACACGTCAGAATAAAAATGTGAATTTAGTGTTCTAACGCTCATTGCACATCGAGCCTAGAGTTCAAAAATCAAGCTGATCGGACAATTCGTTGCTAAGAACCTAACTTCTAAGTCGTTTGAGCTAGAGAGCTTCAATTTCGCTTGTTACCTAAACTTACATCGCTTATCAAACATTGAGGGAGGAAAAAAATTCAATACTTTCACTCAAACGGTTGGAAATTTTTAACTAAATTTCTACATGGACCATCCACCCAAAAATCTTATGAAACCAAAACATACTTCGTGCCTACCAGGATTTCGTGAAATCGTATTTTTTATTTTATTTTCATCACCCAGAGGCACTTGACTTAAGGTGCCTAAGGTGCCACTTCCACTCTCTTGATTTTCATACTTACTGACTACTCACTAATTTCTAGCCACCATTTCTCATTCATCTCAACTCATGATTTTTGCGCGCTGCTTTCATCCTTTCCCGCCGCCGCAAGCCTAGTTTCGCCGAACACATCTGACGGGCCGTCCCGCAGCACCTCGCGGCAATTAGTTCGGGCCGAGTTGGGCCCCTTTGATTGAAATTGCTCCCCCTCCTCTCGTTCTCTCCCCCACTCTCTCCCTCACTCCCTCCCTCACTCCCAATCACTCCCTGCCCCTAGCTCCTTCCCTCTTCTCTCCCATTACTGTCGTCCGCTAGACACTCGAAAATGAGTCAATTGAATAGCAGAGACTCATTTACCTCTCTGCCCTACCCGATAAGCTCTCGAGAGACCCCTTTCGTGTGTGGGTAGGAATGTGGGGACGTCTCGATTTTGTAAGAGAGAAACTGTGTTCGAGCCGATAAGCTGAACCTTCTTAGCGAATGAGGGTGGACTAATTTTCCTCGCGCGAAAGATCACAGCTGAGCAGAAAAGACTGCCTTTTGTTGTTGTTTTTTCTCTCAAACGATTACACCCAATTTTCCTCTGCTGGACGGTGCTTTAATCCCTGCGACGACATCGAATAACGATTTTCCGGACCATGGGACGAGATCGGCCTAAAGTCTAGGCATAAAACACTGACAAGTACTTTTCTTAGCAGTATAAGCGTTTATCATATCGGCGAAAATTAAGGCAAAAATATAAAAATATTTAAATGCTTTAAAACCAAATTGTTAATAAATCGTCTTGTTTTCCCTCTGCCTAGTCCTCTCAAAATTCGGAGCCAGGTCAGTAAGCACTTATCTCTGTCTCCATGTGTTCTATTTCTTTTCCATCATAATTTTTACCAGTGCCCTTGTCCGCAGTCCCGTTGTGTTGTATCGGGACGGGGAGGAAGCCGGCGCGTTGTGCTGCAGGCCGAGAAATATACGATAAATCTTAGACGAGATACCGCTGACTCTGCGATCCACTGTACTGTGCCCCGGTGCTGTAGGGCGGTGCGGGGCCTGGTGGGGTGTGGGGTGGGTCTGGTCCGGGCGGGGAGGGACTATGGAGGATGGCGCGGTGCGGCTGGGAGACCGAGACGGGGATAGGCTGAGGGCGTAGAGGAGGCGGCCGCAGCCCTCGTGCATAGCAGATAACAAGACCCCCTCCCTTCTCCTACGTCACCTCTCTCCCTTGATTGCCCTATTTCTTCCACACTGTGCCCTTTTCATTCAGTCAGGGGCGTCGCAACCCGCTCCCCTTTCCCCCTTCACTCTTTAGCTCATCCACATCAGGTGAGGGAAGCTGCTGCCTCCATCAACGGGTGCACTAAGGGACTTAAGTAAGGTCATGGGTTGCCTCGGGAGAAGGGGACCCCCCCCCCCCCTCTCTCTCTCCCTCTCTCTCTCTCTCTCTCTCTCTCTCTCTCTCTCTCTCTCACTCTCACCCGCACGTACACAAAAAATATTCTGTATTTTTTATTCGCCTTTCAAGCCGCTCCCTAGCTTCCACCGCTCTGCCCGCGCTTCGCCTCCACAATCTTCGCCGGTGACGCGCACCGCGTAACAAATCCGGACCTTATCCACTCGGTCAGTCAGTGAGGGGAGCTGTGAACGTTTAGAGAGGCTTGTCGACCTCTTCCAAAATTATCGTGTACTCCTGTGACTGTGTTAATAATACGACTGCACTGTAAAAAAAACTGTTGCGCGGATTCCCCTTTTTTTTAATAAAAACATCATGACATATTATTGTTAATTTGCAAGAAATTTCAACTAGATCTTGTAGCGTAACGTTTTTCTCGTAAGACAAGAACATTTGTGTAATTACCATATCAGTGAACGAACGTTTAAAATCGATCTACGTTGCTTAAAAAATGTCGTAAAATTACGCCAACATTTCTAACGTCACTGGCAGTCACGCACACCGTCTTCTAGCTGCTTATTACTAAAATAGGTATACAATAACGACTACATACGATTTCATCTGTCCTTTTCGTAATTGATATTTGTGTCCTCGCGGAAGACTCCAACAAGACATGCCGCCCCAAAGACCGGAGGCGGGCTCAGCGGCTGGAAAAAGATTTGTAATCCGTCTGAAGCTGGAGCAGCAGGAGCTGGAGGGCCTGGGGTTGGAGCATACCGCGAGCGTTGTGGTTGGGCTCTCATTCTCTCTTGCGCCCTTCCCCTTTCTTTCTCTCTTGCACAGAATTCACCAAGACGCGCGCGTGCGCGTTCCCCCGGAATGGTTCGGCGTGCACACGCCTCTCTTCATGTGTAGCCACTCAGGCACGGTATGCAGTCTACGTCAGCGTAAGGGCTCCATGCTCCTCTTCTCAGCTGCGGTTTGTGCCCACCGCAAACCAGCGTTGCATGAGACTTGCAATAAAATTCACATTCGCATTTTTAAATAATCACATGCTTATGAACTATTTTAAAACGCAAATACAGATTTCTTCCTACGTGCTATAGAACGCATAATTTAATGCACAATTTTTGTACAAAATTGTTCATTTTGTTCATAGTCATGCAGTGCATTAATGTATGCGTAATATAACACCTTAGAAATCCGCAGCTGGGAATTTAAAACAAAATCACAAGATTTTTAACGTGTACTTCGTGTTACTCGGGACTTGCCTTTTGTTCATTCATCCAAAAGGTCCATCTCTGTGCATCCGTTCCTCACAGATCCTGTTTTTTTGCACCAATGAATCGTTTTTGTTTTGCCTCTACTCTGCAGTTCTTTTGTTTTGTCACTTCAAGATTACATCCAGCCGGATGCTGGGGTGTGTCGCGTGTGCATTGCACTCACTGGCTACAGTGGCAGCAGAGCAGACTTCCTGGGATGAGCACCATGCCTCGTCGGTGGAATATTGGAGTCAGTTAATCAAATTTTTATAGGTTTAAAAATTTGAAAGTAAATCACAATGATTAAGTGTGGTAAACTCAAAGCTGGAATAATACATGGAATATTCTCGTGGTATTTCTGTTTTCTGACCACTGTGCTCGGTGGCAGAGCTATACCTTCTGCTGTGGTGTGTATATGACAAATATTTTATTTAGAGTGTCTCTGGAAAATCTTATGATTTAATCACGTGATTTCAAGGACACTATTGAAATTAAGCTGTAATCCCTATTTCTCTTACGTAACCCTTCTGTTCTCAGGGCCCCTTCATTTGTCATGTCGATCAGTATGAGGGAGGCATTTGTGACGGGAAAAGAACCGTCATAGACTTGAAAGTGGAGCACTTTAACCCAGCAAAACCTTTCGTAAAACAACTTGTTATCGGTAGCGTAACATTCCCGGCGGCAATTGATGATGAGTCGTCGGTTAGTGCAGTGCATTCAGCACTGCTGGACTTAGTGCGTAACTAAAGGTTCGAGTGGCTAATTTATCAAAACCGTTCGTATATATATTGCTAAAAAAACGTTTCGGCGTTGCTGTGCGAATTATTCGATATCGAATCGAAACTCACCCAAATTAAAATTTGACCAATTTCGAATCCCCTCGATTCGCCGTTGGATAATTAGAGATTTTGAATCGGGTTGCTTCGACATCGAATCGTATTGGGGTCTCTTGTATAGAAATTGCACCACAAGTACCCTCGTGTGAAACACATATGCGCAACGAGACTTATTTAAAAATACCGTGCAACGTAGGTTTTCGTTACAAACACTTTCTGTAACAGCTTAAACCACTTCTTTCGCTCCATAACTCACTTTGCAATTTTAACGGCAAACAGGCAAATTTCGACTCGCGGTTAAGACCGATTAAATTCGATCAGATTTGGGGAAAATTTTTGAGATTCGATTCGTAGGTAATAACCTCGATTCGCACAGCTCTAATAATAAGCCATTAGGAGCAGATTCAAAATTCCCGGTCGTTTTTAAAGTTTGCCTATTTACCAGCAGTCAATGATGAATGCCAAAATAGTCATAGTGATTTTTAAAAATATACCAACTATTTCGCGTGTGCAGAAATTATATATTATATCTGTTCGTACAGATGAGAGCACGCCTAGACAAATGGAGTAACAACGCATGGAAAGAGAATTTCTTTCAATTCAACTCGAAAAAGTTTTGCTCTTTTATGAGAAGCGAAGTTCCTGATGTTTACAGGGCCCTTTCAATCAATTCTTCTCGTCCAAAGAACTGGACTGATGATGGTTGCGAAATTCCAAAGGTATGACTTAGTCCATCATAATTGTTTCAATTGGGGCGAGGCCTGTGGTGCATTTTGCAATAAACTGTTTCTGTTCTTTGACTACAGGGCACGCGCTTTTTAAACTGGAGGTTTAATTGGACCTTTCCTCATTTTCCGAGAATGCCATACGGACGTTACAGGTTCTTCTGTAGATCATCTAAAGGCGTGTGTTTCACGGCCTATCTAAATCTTATCCCAAGACCGAACTGACCTCTTTTTTTGCTTAATTTATAACAGTGTTTGCGATATTGTACTGAGCGAGGATGGGTGTGAGAGAGTGTACACCAATAATAGTACAGCCTGGCTGGCGCAAGCCGTTAAACTAGAAATAGAACTCGACAATGATGCACACGTCCACAGTATACACGGGGTGCTACCTTTATCGGAAAGAGTTCGGGTGAAAGAGCATATTTCCCTCGAGGTTTCAAAGCTAGAAAGAACTGTGTTGGTGTGTTCTTACGAGTGTTGGAGAAGGATGAGCGATACTCGAGGGGGGGGGGGGTGCAGTCGAGTGGGAGGGGGCAGTACAATTCGTCACGAGCGGTCATTACAGGCGCTGTGATATGACAATCGGTTTCGTGTTTGCGTTGAGGGTGGGGGAGTTCGAGATAAAGGTGAGCGCTAGACGGTTGACGGTCGATAAGACAAGTGGAGGAGAATGCGGATAAGTTCAATTGCGTAGACGCTATAGAGTAGATATAATCGCCGTATTTTTTCTATATTTATTTTTACAAGCTCAACACGAGTACTAAAAAGCTCTCAAAGAAATATTGTCAGATAGGCAGAGCTAAATTGAAACCAGTAGCAGGGGAACCTCAACCGATGAGACCTATTCGGATCGCGTGCTGCTAACGGCTCACATTACCCCTTATATTCATTTTTCATGAGTATGTATTTATTTTGTAAAATTTAACGCACTAGTTAATGAATTTATAACAATACTAAACGTGCAATGCGTATATAAACGATTATTCGCCCCCAGAAAACTGAGTTTAAATAAGTTCTCATAATTTTCATAGGGCCCTCTGAAATTGTTATCTACACTCTAAATGCGAAAGAACAATTTTGTTCCCCGATTGGGAACGTTTTCGTGCACATCCAGACTGGATGCAAATTTGTTCCTAAAGTGAGACATATTGTGTACAACTTTACACAACTTGTCCAGTTTTCGGAACGAATTTGCATCCAGTCTGGATGTGCACGAAAACGTTCCTAATCGGGGAACAAAATTGTTCTTTCGCATTTAGAGTGTATACGTAGAATAAGGAGTGGTCCAATTTGCTCGGTGCGGAACCTCACCTCTACAGTAGGAGGAGGAGGATGTGCTTGGGGCCGGGGCCGCCGGTAATCCTGGGCGAGGCGATGCGCGCCATGGCCGCGGCCGGCCGCGGCTAGTCGCCCACTTTCATGACGCAGACGCAGTGCGAGGCGGTGCGAGCTCGTGCGAACACGCGGCGGGCCGGGCCGGGCCGGCGCGGGCACACCGGCAGTGCAGAGGGGCTCGTACGCGTGCTGCTGGGGCCGGCGCTGGGGGCGGACTGAGCGCGGCCTGCCTGCCTGCCTGCGCGCCGCGCCAGCCGAGCCGGCCGAGAAGCCGGGGGGAGGGGACGCCAAGTCCTCCCCCACAACACCACCACACACAGAGACCAGCCTTCCACGCCGCGCTGTACCGCTCAAAATTCAAAGCGCTCTCGTGTCGCTCTTGTTTCCTCTCTCCTCGACCAGCAGCGCGCGCCCAGCTCGCCCCGAAAGCCCCCTTCTCCCTCTTTTCCACGTGAATGAGCACCGTGTCGAATCAGATGAGAGAGGAGGGGGAGGGGGGGAGAAACTCAGGGGCAGGACTAAGTCATAGAGAGAATGGTGGGTCAGGCGGCAAAACAAGGCGTCAGAGGTGCCGTGAAGTCGTCAGCGAACTCCGCTATTGTTCTCCTTGCTGGCCGTAGGTGATTTTGTTGTAACTGGATTTCTGACTGACCTTACACATTAATTATTGTTTTTATTATACGCTACAACTGACAAAATTTATATTTTATTCCAATGCAGTTGAAGCAGCTTTTGTGCAGTAGTGCTTCCGGGACTTTTTTCATGAGTTCGTCCACACCTGTTAACTTTAGTTTAATCTTCTGAAGATTCCAGCTTATTTACATGAAAATACATTCTCTGGAAACCTTTGTTTAGGACTAATCCTACACTGTTTGGTGTTTGACATTGTGTCCCAAACTTCCGTCGGACAGTCTGCGTTTCTGTATGAGAGACACTCGCCTCACACGAACAAGTGTAGGACACTTCGTGCCTCACTCCAAAAAATCACTGCGAAAAATATCTTCGTAAAGTTACAACATTTTTCGTATTTGTGATTTACAAATGACGTTGTAAATTTACGATCAGTGTCGTACATTTACGACAGCCTGTTATTGAGCTCGTTTAATAACGACTAGCCGATACCATGTGTCTATTCAGTTTTGTAATTTTACAAATTAATATCGTAGCTTTGCGACATTTCTCACGGAAAATTTTACCGTGACCTTTACAAACTTTTTCTCACAGTAAATGTAGGACACTCTGTCCCTCGATGAAGGACACGTTGGTCGTTGGCCCCACACCAAAAGGTGTAGAGTAGCGTGAAGACGACTCTGTGAGGCGACTACTTGCTGGCCGGGCCGTCCAGGGCCAGGGCCCTGCTGTTTCAATAACCCTATTCTTCTTTCGTTTCCAGCTTGCCTTCCCCGTCCCGTCGCCCCGTGCGCCCGCTGCGCCAGCGGCAGAACTTTGCAAAGCCCTTGGGAGGTTGAACGGATCAGTCGGGCTTCAAATTCCTGGCGCAGCAGGAGGAGGGGGACCGGGCGTATACGGTCGAGTCCCACAGCCCCACCCCCTCATTCTCTCCCCTCCGCCTGACTCGCATTGGCCTCCGCTTTCTTTCGCCTTCATTTATTTCACACGAAGGAGGAAAGGCAGGCAGGGATATAACCTCCACCCTCTCCCCGCTCCTCTCGCGCGCTGCGTTGTGTACGGTAGAAAACGTAACAATAAGCCACCGAAAGTACTTTTCTCTTTCCATATTTCAGTTCAGAAGGAAACATTCGTGTTTGGCCGTGCGATTCGCTAAAGTATTACGAAGTGTCTGCGAAACTGACTGCTAGGCTGCTACTAAGTAAATGACAAATATTTCTGTGTACTCACTGGCGGAAAGTATAATAATACACCTGGGGTTTTCGGGTGGCCCATACTTTTAATTGCGTTCGCTCGACCAATTTTAATTTTCACTTTTTGTTCGTCTGTATGTTGTGCTCTCCCTGAAAATTTGGGTTGCAAATCGGTAAATAGAGTTAAGAGTCAAGTAGAGTAGCCAGTTTCCGGTGTCCCTGCAGTTTCCGGTCCGGTCGTCCTGACATTCCGTCGGGGCGGTTTCTCGCCATCCTGACCGTCCGCATTCCTGATCTCCGCCCGCCCCCTCTCTTCCCCGCGAGCGGCCATCCTCTGGGGTGAGGGGTTCGAGGAAGGGGTGGTCGATGTGGTGTCGCGGCCACCGGAGACGACAGGGGTGGGGCCATGGAGGTGATCTTATGCGGCGGCCGGGCGGGGCGGGGCGGGGCGGGGTGAGGCGTGGTCGCTTTCTGTTATGCATACAGTATCGCTCGCCCATATAGCCGGTAAATTTTAAGCTGACATGGCGCAAATCGCCAATAATGATCGCTTCCGGCCATAGACCCCTTGCTTCACCTCGACGGTCCGGGGCACGCCCCGCCCCCCAACGCAGACAGATCGGTGGGACCCGTCGTACTGTACACTTTTCTTTGCTCAATAAGAGTTTTCAACCTCATTCTATTTGAGCGAGATATTTTTTTTAGCCTCGCTCGATTTGATTTAGGCTTTCTAGCCTCACTTTCTTTAGGCAAGAATTCCCACTTTATACAGGCGAGGTCACAGAATTCTCTCTCAAATAGAGCGAGGAAAAACTCTCAATCTCTGTAGAGAGATAAATTTCTCTACAGTCACGATTCTGGTCCGTAAAGGAGCGAGAATCAGGACACTCCTAGATTTTCAGTGCTCTTGAGTAAAAACTCAGCCGGTGTGAAATCACAAGTTTACTCCTCCACACGTGATCATTACCGCACTAATTTCCCGCACTCCTTTCAATTCTACCTACCGCACTGGCTAGTTTGGTGAGGGCGCTGTAGAAAAAGGAAGCCCTGCGCTGGAGAGGGTTGGCAGTTTAGCCTCTACTTTGCCTGGCGCTCCGCGGGGTGTATCGACTCTACGTGACAAGATTGCGCAAAAGCAGAGCTGCTAACCCCGGCGGCGCGGCTGGGCCCTGTGCCGAGGGGTTCGCCACCTGCTCATACGCCTCCGAATCGCACTGCCATTAACTGGGGCTGGGCTGGAGCACAGTGGAGCCACTGCAGCACTCTGCTGTGTTTATCACTCTACCGGGCGGGGCGGGGCACGGCGGGGCGGGCTAGAGGTGTAAGTGATAGCTCCGTCTGCCCTCACCTGTTGGCTGCAATAGTCAGGAGCAGCCTCGCCGCGGTGGTTGTAACTCGTGGGCAGCCCGGGTCGGGGCCGGGGCCGGGGGCGGCCAGCGGGCTCCGCGCCGCGCCTGGCCCGCTGCATATACTGCTTGCCGCTGCTCTGGGGAAATCACGGCCGCTGCAGCCACTACAACTAGCTGGCTGGACTAAGAGCAACTCGGGTAGGGGGGCTGCGCGGCGCGGTGGGGCGTGGTGGGCGGCGGGGCGGTCTCTAGGCCGCACACTTTACGAACCCTGATTACGTTCGTGGAGCTGCAAACTGGTCTCGCGCGCCTCCCTCCCCCTTCCTCCTCACTTTCTACCACGCCTCGCCATGCCGAGGCAAACCTGGCCCTCAATTAAAAAGTAAAGAATAGCGGCCGAGGAAAAGTGTGTGTGAAAGAGAGAGAGAGAGAGAGAGAGAGAGAGAGAGAGAGAGAGAGAGAGGATGAGGAAGGGATAGGGAGGGACGAGCAGAAAATAGGAGGAGCGGGGGGGGGGGGGGGGGGCAAAGGAGTGAGGGGGGGATCTTCAGAAACGAACTACTTTCTCGCGAATTCCCCCTCCCATCCCCTCCCTCTTTCCCTCTCTTACCCCCTCCCGTTACATCTGAACACTTGTTCAACGAGATATAACTTACTGTAACTGTGCACCGTTTCGTCCGTGTTAACCCTAACCCGCCTAACGAGCCTCAACACCTCCGCTCCGCATGCTTCGGGGTGTTATTCTGTCGCTGTGCTCGCGGAGGGTCGCAGCGAGGAGCACCCGTTGGCCGGGGCCGGGACGACTGTCGTAAAATGTATGGTAGTGTGTCGTGCAGTGTGAACAGAGAGAGAGAGAGAGAGAGAGAGAGAGAGAGAGAGAGAGAGAGAGAGAGAGAGAGAGAGTGTAGCAGGGGAGAGGAACATACCAGGGCAGCACTTATTTTTTCCGTCTCATTTTGAGCGGCGCGCGGTACGGGTCGCGGTCGCCCTGCCCTGCCCGGAGCTCGGTGATTGCGAGGCCAGGCGTCCCGCGCCGCGCCTCCGCGTTAAATTTTCATAGGCTAGTTCGCGGCTGTTTAGGTTCCTTTATTTCCGCGCCGTGAGATACAGTGGTCCCAGAGGTGCGGGTGGGGCGGGCGCCTCGGCGTAAAAGCCCCGCCTCCCGCAGGGTTACAACCGGCAGATTTGGCTCGCCGCGCCCCGGGCCCCGCACCTCGCGGCGCGGGCCGCGTCCGCGAGGACCGATTTCGAAGGCCGCACCTCCGGACACGGCCCGCTATTTTCTCCTGTGGCGTTGGCGTGTCGCCCCCGGCAAACCTGTTAAACGAAATTTGATGGCGGTGCAGCAGCAACTCACCTTTCTTTGATCTGCACGCGTTGGGTCCGGCGCTGCACCGCCGTGCCGCCGAGGCCGCCGCCAAGGCTCGCGCCGTAGCCCTGGCCGGCCGACTCCACCGCCCCCATGACCGTCGCCACCCCTGGTGCCATCTCGTCGGGGTAGCTGTCCACCGAGTGGCAGTCGTCCTCCGGGTAGGCAAACTCCACCGTCCTCCGCGCGGGGGCGGCGCCGGGGCCAGCGGCGGGGGCGGGCGCTGGGGCCGGGGCGCCCGGCGCCAGGGCGAGGGGCGGCGCCCGGCGCCGAGACCATGGCGACCCCAGCAGCGACTCAGGCGGCGACGGGCTGGGCGTGGTCATGGTCTAGCCATGGTGGTCGGGGGCCGCCGCGCCGCCCCGCCCGCACACCGTGACCGGGCCAGGGCCAGGGCAGCCTGCAGACAACACGAACCGGAAGTTAGGCTCTGGGAACCTGTCTTCATCTAGCTCCTTGTCACCTTGCGCGGTGGGCTCTGTGGAGAACGTACCGCTCCGCGAGGTGCAGCGCGAGATGCCTCGTCGCGAACCACAATGGCGCCGCGACAAATCCGCTAAGGCCCCGCGACAGGACCCTCGCGAGCTGCCGCCCCCTATCAGTTCTGCCCGAGCGGAGCAGCTCGCGTCGCTACCGCCAGTGTCAGTCCCTGTCCTGCGAGAGCAGGGGGCGTCTCTGGCCGAGTCCTATAGAATTGCGTTTTTTTTTGTTTTGAGTGCCATAGCATATTAAGGGCTTTGCCTGGAAGACCTTCACCCACTTTGTACTCTGCTGGCAGTGTATGTATGGCCGTGTGCTAGATGCAGTGGTGGCGGGGGTGTGGAGAGTGGCAGTGGGTAATCCACTGTGTGGCGGCGCGCCGCCAAGGCACGCGAGCCGCACACCCCGCTCCGCCGCGGCCGGCCAGCAGGGCGGCGCGGGTAGATACAATCACTCCGCCCGCCGCGCTGGGCGCCGCGCCGCTGCGGCACCCGCACCCTGTCCCCCGTGTGATTATGTGCTGTTTTTTGATGAGGGCGTTGGTTCTCTTTTTATGACTACAACACTCGTTCCCCCGCACGCGTCATGGCTCCGCACGAGTAGTCCGCACTGCTGCCGACTCGTTTGTCCCTTGAACTCTCCCACCCCCACTAGTCTTCGTCTAGCCCCCCGCCTCTCTCCTCTCTCCTCTCTCTCTCTCTCTCTCTCTCTCCCTCTCTCTCTTTCTCTCTCTCTCTCTCTCTCTCTCTCTCTCTCTCTGTCTCTCTCGCTCTCTCTCTCCCCCCCCTCCGCTCCCTCTCTCCGGCGGGAATGCACGAAATCGTCGGGCCGAGAGTGGCGCCAAAAGACACGACGGGGAGAAAAGGGTTGGAGAAGGACGCGGCGGAAAAAAGAATTCCACAACTATATAACAACTGCAATCGAAAGGAGGGAGGGAGAAAATAATGTAAGGGCCACAACAGGAAGAAGACACACCAAAGGGGAGAGATGGGGCGAGGAGTCGTGCAGGGGAGGGGGGGGGGGTCCGTCTAGTCTGTGTAGGGGCTTGTTAGGAGTGCCTGTTGGGGAGGAGGCTGTATCGATAACGAGCAAGCGCCAGTCCTCGACGGAGCAGAAGTGCGCACAGTGACCTTAACATTTGTTTTTTGTTTTTTTTATACCGTACGACAGTTATGCTTTATGCCCCTGCCCCTGAATTTATAAACACGCGTGTCCTCGGGCGGTATCAATCGGGAGCTTATTTATGTTCTTTGTGTATTACTGGTCCAAAATGAAAAAAAAAGAAAAAACACATCTCTTCTTGTCCCAAACCTGCTGCCATCTGCGGCGGGGAGAGTTGTGATTTTTTTTCGGTGCGAAGGGTCAAGGTGGCCGGGAAGGTCCCGGGTCCGGGAGGGTCGGGGATAGGGGATGCGAATCCGAACAGGGGGTCATAAACAGAGGCGCCCCCTCTTTGCATTGCCGAGCAGTGGCTGTACGCAGCCGTCCGGCCCCGCCCCGCCCCGCCCGGCCCGGCCCCGCCCGGCCCGGCCCGGCCCCGCCCCTCCAAATGCCGGTTTAGTGCGGCCCCTCCGTGCCCCCGCTACGCGCCGCTACGCCCTGGTCAGCCCCGCAGCCGTGGACCTTGCACGCCCTTTATTGATACTGGAGCATCAAATATTGACTGTCGACCCCGATGTACTACAAGGGTCAGACCGACCACCGCGTGCGGGGCGAGCCGGGCCGGGGCGGGTCTGGTGGCCGGGCCAGGGGTCCCTGCACATGAGCCTCGAGAGGTCTGAGGAGGCGGGCTGGGCACGTCACTGGAGAATGGCCGGCCGGCCGGCCGGTCAGGTTGTGTTCCTGTGGCCCACGTATCTTCCCATCCTCCTCCGGGGATTGTGTCCAGGACCTCCTGGCGGTATGGTCTCTGTCGTGAGGGAGGAGGCCTCCAGCCCGTCATGGAGCTGCGGGCGTCGAGGCAGGCGGCTCGGCGCCTCGTGCATGCAGCCCCTAGCTCTGGCGTGTGTCACTAGACACGTAGACAGTGTTGTGGTCGTCGAAGCCCCTATTCGGAGGGGAAGGCGATAACGTCTTTTCTGTTGGCCCTGGCATGTGGAATGACACGGACACTTGTTGGAAAACACGAGCCGCGTTTGTAATCCATTCCCGTTTTCGACGGTCTATTGTCTTATCGTGATGGTAGTTGAGTGACACTCCCCTCAGCCGTGCTTCAGCTCTCCAGCCGTTCCGACCGCTCCTACACAATGCCGCTTCCCCGATGATCAAAGCGAGTGGCTGGCACCCGCTGGAGCCCGCCACCTGCTCCCTAGTTGTCCAGAGGCTCCCGTGCCAGCCCCGCCCCGCCCCGCCCCGCTCCGCCCGGCCCTTGTCCTGCCCTCCCTCACCTACCCTGGCGCTGTGGCCTGGACCCATTTCCTGCTGCTCCTGTGAGTTTGCAATGAGAAACTCGCCATCGGAAATTTGAAAAGAGCGGGCAGCCAGCCGCTGCGGGCTAGCAGGACTCGAGGGGCATTTTGGTGAGAGTTGGCCTGGGCCTGCTGGCCGAGTCTGGTCAGGGCCCATCGCACTCGGTCCTGTAGGTCCCCTTGGCCATCCCAACACTATCTTGGATCTCATTTTCCACTTTCTCGACCCACTCCATCCTCTCCAGTTTCCTGCAGACACCCACTCTCTCCTCCCAATCCCCCCCGGTTCCCGGTCTCTCGGAGCTGCCTCTGCCTGCCACGTAGAGGCGCCTCAGTCCGTCCACAGCGGGAGTTACCCCGCGCGCGAGGGGCAGCCGGCCAGGCGTCACAGCCGCCCGGGCGTGGGGTATACTCGCCGACAGGCGGCGCTGCCGCCGCCGCGCCAGGCCCAGGCCGCCCGGCGGGTAGGCATCCCGCCCGGAGCGCCTGTCGGACGGCTGCCTACCGCGCGGGCGCTCTCCAGGAGACTGATGCCTTCCGCACACACACAAGAGGCTGGCCGGGACCGGGGCCGGGACCCGCAAAAGTGCAGCGGTCCCTCGGTGAGGCGGGGCGGGGCGTCATCAAGTGTCGGTGTCAGAAGGGTGAAAGGGAGAGAGGGAATAGCGCGGGGCGGGGCGGGGCGCACTCCACGGCAATATCTCAGCTCGCGGTGGCCGGCCGGCCGGGCCGGTGCTGTAGCCCCCTCCCCCATGCGTGCTGCGCCAACTCACATCGACGTGTCGTCGGCTTTACGACCTGCAGCCCATCACCGCCACGCCGCAGCTGAGGCGGCGGGCCGGCGGGAAGTTTCCGGACTATTATTATTATTATTATGGCGCGGCGCTCTCTGGGGAGGGGATTATTATTGAGAAACAGTAGCCAATGGCGGCGCGAAAGTTTGACTACAACGCTTTACTTTGTTAGCCGGCCCGGGCCGGGACAATTGGAATAAACTTGACGAGAGCAAACGGCGGCGTCGGGCTCAAGGCTGAGCGGGAGAGCAACCCTCCTCTCTCCTCGGGTCCTCGCCGAGCGCAGCCGGGCGGGGCGGGGCGGGGCGGCGGGTGAGGTGGGGCGGGGAGAGCAGCGCGTGGGAGGGAGGGAGGGAGAGCAAAGGCTGGGGGGAAATGAAAATAAGGAGAGGGCTGCCGCCACGGATTCGATTTCGTCCGCCCGAGTGGAATACGAGAAAACAGCGCGAACAAGATGTTTGCGTTCGACACGCACGTGCAGCCCCGGGCGAAGCTGTAATTACCCCGGGGCCAGGAGCTAGCGTGCCGCCCCGGGGGAGGTTCGCTGCGGCAAAATATCGCAGAAAAGCTAGTTGGCGCGCGGTATCTGTAACCTTACCGTCCAGGAGCAGCTGGCGGGCGAGGCGGGGGCGGGGCGGGGCGGGGCGGGGGCGGGGCGGGGCCGGGCCCCGAGGAGGTGCGCGCGCCGCCTTGACGAAGGCGCGCTAATGTCTTCCTCTTGCGATAAGCTCGTGTGATAGCGGGCTGAGCGCTGGGGGGTGGGGCGGGGCAGGGCGGGGCGGGGCCGGCGCGGGGGGAGGTCTTGAGCCGCTGAGTGGTAATTAGCTGTTGGCGCCGAGACATGTCGTCCGCTTGTCGCCTCTGGAGGACAGCGTCATGACGTGGCGTTGCGGGTATGAGAAATGGAGCAGAACGTAGTCCAAGAACGGGAGGTCCGGGGTGCGGTCCGCGAGGAAGGGGATGCAGAGGGATATTTCTGAGGGATATTTACCGGCAGGCACGCGGTAGCGAGCTACCTTCTTGCAGTACCTTTCAATGGGCGATCAGTCATCGGCGCCAACCCCCGCCCCGGTAACCCTACTCCCTCACTCACCCAACCCAACTTGTCCCGTATTTCATTGTCACTGCACTCCCAGGCGCCGCCGTGTGACTTGTTTGGTCAGATGTGAGTTACTCGGCAGCAACTTTGGACGGACATGTCGGGGAGTGGTGGGGCGTGGCGGGGCGGGGCGGGGCGGGGCGGGGCGGGGCGGGGCGCGGCGGGGTCGTCAAGCACGCGTTGCGCTAGCCGCCCCTTAGGCCGTTTGGCACCGACGCAGGACCGCCGTCCGTCGCGTAGCGCTGGGGGCGCGAGGAAAAAATTAAGGCAGTTAGCGAAGTGGGCCAGGCGAAACGAGATGCCTGCGCGGCCTTCTCGTCCGCATTGTCTGCGGCACTGTCGTAAGAGATGATGGCTGGCCCAGTTTGCGTGAAACTTTATATCACGAGTTACGCAGTCATTACTGCTCGAAATATTGCTCCGTATACCTAGCTGCAGGCATTGCGGCACGTACGGTATACACTGCGGCAGCCGTGTATAGTTTTAATCCGTGGCGTGTGGCACGAGTCCCGGTTTGCCACTGTGTGCCTGGCGCGCACGAACTCGGCCAGGTAAGAGCGATATGCGGGGGTTTGGGTGCGGCGGCGTGGCGCGGCGGCGAGCGAGAGGCGAGCGAGAGGCGAGGAGAGGAGAGGCATAACACCAAAGTGCCGCGCCGTCGTCACCGCTTCCCCCGTCCAAATGGAGAGCCCCGCCCCCACCTCGCCCCACCACGCACCACCCCACCCCAACCCGCGTTTTGCTGCCTGGAGAGTGGGCCCACCCCTCGAACGGTTGCTGGGAATCTGAAATACTACACACCTTTCAAATAGTGTCGAAAATTCTTTCTCGCCGCGATCGTTTCGTTAAGTTGCGCTAAAAAAACATGCATTGTATGGTTTATGAAAATCTCTTGCCGGCCGCCGGCACTAGGTATGTTTTTCCTCTTCTCCCTTGCCTTGAATTATTTTAAGACTTTAACAGGAAATCTCGATCTCTCGCTGGAGCGAGTGTCTCCTTACTGGTTCAATCGTGATCTTACTGAGATTAAAATATCGATCGATTTCGTATCATATCTCTCACGAGACCTTCTCAATTCCAACAGGTCCATACTGTCAGCCTCTCAGGTTTCTTTTACCTTTCAGGACTGTGAAAAGAATGGCTTTTGCGTCTTGTATGAATACGTGCACGACATATGATGGGAGGACTTTCGTTTCTGATATGCGTTTGAAAGAGACTCTGTCACAGGCTTTCAGCCACTAGGTTCGGCAGGGCTAGCCTTTATTTCGATTAAATATGCGGCAGCCGGGTCACGATGTTTAATTCCAAGCGAAATGCGTCGCGCTGATCCTTTTACGCCCCATCCTTTGATTTACCCTCACCTATATCCTTCCACCCCTCTCTTCTCTTTTACCTTTATTCTTCCACCCTCACTCTTCGTTATATGTTAATCGCACATGAATAATTAGTCCCCGTCCCCTTTCTACCCCTTTCCGGGTACGGTCCCACCATTGTTGTGTTTCCTGCTTGGAAGAAATTTTCAACTGATGATAAAGAAATTGAAATGTTAATATTTAATTTTGCTGTCAAATTAATTTTTATAACGTAATCTGTTCTGCTTTTTTTTTTAAAGCGGACACATTTTTTTTTACACACCCCTCTCACTCTTGCCATACCATATTCAACGAATCTGCTTGCTCATCCACATATGCACCGTTTGCAGATCAAACAGCGACCCATCAATTTTGTCTTATATTTTTTAGATATGCGGCAACCGGAAACAGAAAAAATCTACTCTCACACAAAATTCTTGGTTCAAAATTTAATCCATATTTTTCATAAATTCGACACGCAGGTGTGTCTGATATTTGGGGGTAACATATTCAGAAAAATGTCGTTAGTTTACAGCATTATGATTAACGCTTCCCTGCTCACGAATGAGGAGTGTAAACGCGAGTGGAAACGTACACTGGTACACCGGCACCCATTAAGTATACCGTTCCCACGGAAACCTCAAACTCCAATCGAGTTTCAGTTTCACTGGGCAACCGGGAGGAAAGGTAGCGCCAGGCGGTGGGAGTAGCCACGGTCCAGCGTCAAAAAATTCTAGCGGCATCACACACTGTTCACCATATACTGCGTCGTCCTAAGTAAAACTTTGACAAAAGTTTCACCGCAACAAGGTCATTATTGTCATACGATTTTTGAGCTACGGTGGATGTCCGTGTGTGTGTGTGTTTTTGTGCGGGCGGGACACCGAGGCCTGGGAGTGGGAGGAGGCAGGGGTATGTGCTCTGCGGATTTTCGGTCATATCGATGAAGGGTTGTTTTGCTGTCGCCCCACTCACATGCGTGTACTGCTGTGGTCTGCGTGTTTCGCTGTGCGGTGCCTTTCGTTACGTTCCCCCGCGGCTCGTCCGCATCCGCCTCCAGGGCCGGTGGGGGCCTCCTGGAGCCTGGAGCCTGGAGCTCGTCCAGCTCGCCACGCTCCCCCCAGGCCCCGGGCGCTGCTGGAGCCCAGTGCGCCCCCACCCCCTTCTCGTCATGGTCCTCCTCGCCTGATGAAAAAGAAATGGCACTTCTTGCGGCCGGAGTCCGACTATTGTCAGCCGGCCGAGCAGAGAGAAGGGTGCTGGGCGGGGCTGGGCGGGGCGAGGGCGCCTTGTCTTGGCGCCACCGGCGCTGCGGGATAATCGCCCTCTTCCCCCCCCCTCCCCTCCTCCCTTTTCCCGTGGAGGCCACGCCACGCCACGCCCTTCCCGCCATCATGTAAAACGCCTGGACGCCCCGCGAGGACAACACAGACTGTGCTTTTTGATCTCTTCTCTGGGGAGAAATGATGCCAGGGGGTTAGGTTGGAAGGGGAACGTCAGAGACCGAGCGGCGATAAGCAAGAGAGAGGGAGACGTGGAGAGAGAGAGAGAGAGAGAGAGAGAGAGAGAGAGAGAGAGAGAGATAGTGGGAGAGAAAGGGGGAGGAGTATGACAGTGGCTGCTCAGGTTGCGGTGTGACGGCGTGTTAAAGTGACTTCTGATTGCGTGGCGTGCAAGTTTCGTAGTGTCTGCGTGTGCTCGAGTACAAACATATATATGTATGTGTGTGTGTGCGCGCGCGCGCCGAGCTCGTGTCTGCGCTGCGTGCGCATATGGGCGGCGCGTGCTCACTGCTCCGGTTCTGCTTTGTCTCTGTCGCTCCCACTGGAGCTGGCAATAAACTATGTACAGCAGGTGGAGGTGTGAGTGTTTTTTGTGTTGTTGTTTTTCTTTGTGTGTGTATGTGTGTATTTGTTTTACCTAGTGACTCCACTCGCCTGTCCGTGTTCTTTGTCGCTCATTTCCCCTTTTCCCAGCCCCATAATGTTCTGACCCATTTGCGAAAAAAAAAATATTTTGAGTGTTCACTGGACTGTTCACGGTAGGCTCCTCTCCCCTACGCCTCCCCGGCCAGGTGCGCTAACGTGCGCGGTCCACGGCGGCCGGGCTCGAGGGTGTTCTTGGTCCGCCCTATACCCAAAGCGGCGCCCGTTCCGTGGCAGGGGGGACGGTGGGAGGAGGGTGAGGCTGTTTGGACCCGGATCCCATATCGCATGCTGAGGGCCGGAGCGGCACGGCGCGGCCCGGCCCGAACCCTTCCATCCTCACGGGCCTCAAACTCGCCTCGAGCTCGCCTCTCGTGACCGGCTTGCCGTGTCGTACCCTGCAAAGAGCCTCCGGGCCCCGCCGCGCCCCGCGCCCCGCCCCGCGCCCCGCCCCGCGCCCCGCCCCGCGCCCCGCGCCCCGCCCCGCGCCCCGCCCGCGCGAGGCAGACGTACGCCACTGATGTGGCGCGGGAGCCACGTGGACCGCGCCGCCGGCGCGGGGACGGTCCTCGGCAGAGGGCAGGAGGTCAGGGTGTCGACGCCGGGCGGTGCGGGCCGGGCCGGGCCGGGCCGGGCCGTGCCGTGCGCAGCCCTGCGCAGCCCTGCGCAGCCCTGCCCTGGATTGGACGTTAAATAAGTAAGCGAGGGGCCAGGCTCGGGGGCCGTCGTGATGAGGGAGGTGGGGCCCGCACCCGCCCGCACCCGCCCGCACCCGCCCCGCACCACGCGCGCACCGCAGAGGAGAGCCGGGTCCAATCTGGACCATTCAGGATCTGAAGTCATTGTCCCGACGAATGGAGAAGCACTTGAATCAGCACCTGCCTACCTGCTCCGCCGGACAGGGAGCACCGCCAGCCCCATGCACACACCTCGTCTCCTGCACGCGCCTCGTTTAGCCCTTTGTGCGTGCGGTGCGCCGCGCCGTGCCGCGGCCCCCAGTGGTCGGGGAGGCGCGATAGGGCGTAGGGATGAGCGAAGCAGCCGCCTTATTTTCTATAAGTCGATTTCCAACGGCGGCGAAGACGCGATGGTAGCAGTGCGGCGCCGTCGTCCCCCGATCCCCCTCCTCTTCCTACCTCCTCCTCTTCCTCCTCCTCCTTCTCCTCCTCCTCCCCTTCGTCCTCCCATCGGAGCTCGTCGTGCGGATTTCATTTCCATTCCCTCCGGATGGGCGGACCGCGCTGCGCTGCGCCTTGTCCGGGGCACAAGTGGATGGTGGGGTGGGGCGGGGCGGGAGGTTTGAGAGGCCGAGGCCGGGCGAGTTGGTCGCTGCGGAGCTCTCATGCTGACCTCCGTCCAGTGAACTCTCCGGGATGGGGGCCGGGGGGCCGAGGGGCCGAGGCCCACCCGCGAGGGGCCCCCAGCTTATATTGTTTGTCGGATTGCCAGAACCCAATCGCACCCCCTGACAGTAGCCCTCTCCCCTCCCCCCTTTGCCACCATGCCATAACATTTTGCATCACCGTCGGAGATGGGGAGCAGAACGAAGCAGAACGTTTAGTACTAGCAAAAGCCCGGCGCACTGTTCTCGTGCTGCGTATACTCAGCTGAGCTGACGCCCGCCCGGACCGGACCGGCCGCACTGGGACCAAAAAGATGCTCGAGATTCAAGCCTGTACCCGTAGTCGCGCTTATAACGTTAAGAGCAGCACATGATTTTTTTAAAAAAAATGTTGCACAACTGTGTCCCGAGAAGCAGTAGGAACAGGAACAACTGGCGACAGCAGGAGACGAGGAAGCTTTGGCAGCCTAGCAACAGGGTGGACAGGAAGGGGAGTGCTCGGGCGGACTGCCTCCCCTACTACTCCTTACTATGGATCTCTCGCACACGCACACACACACACACACGTACACACTACTCTGCGTGGCAGCAGATATCGACCTCGCTGATGTATCAAGGGAAGCTTCCAGTCTTGCCTAGAGTAGGCCTAGCTCTGCCGAACAACTGCGTAGAGAGGCGAGATCCGTTCAGTGGTGCCGCCGCCGTCAAGGCGCTGGCAGGGCCCAGCACCCTGGTGGGAGATGAGCGGTGTACGAATTACAGCAAACTTTTATGACTGGTTCCATCCTCATCGCACTCCACCTATAGCGCTCACACGTACGATACCCGCCGGTGACGGTGCGTTCCCCTGCTAGCTGTGTGTCTGCGGCATCCACACGCCATACCCAGCACGTGCCCGCCCCTCCCCTCCGCCCCTTTCCCCTCGTAGTTAATTCCCCCGTGGCCGCGTGCCCCCCCTCCCCCCCCCCCCCCCGCGATGCCTTTGCTGCCGCCCCGTTCCGTTCCGGACTTTGTGCTCGTCACGTTTTGGCGGGACTTTGCCTCTGGAACGGCGCGGCGCGGCGCGGCGCGACTCGGCGCTGCTTGTCTTGAGGTCGCCGGAAGCAGGATGGAGGTGGAGGCCCCGTAGCCTTGAAGGGGCGCCTGCCCTTTGAGAAGCTCTGGCGGGGCGGCCGGTGTACGGCTGTACGTACGGCGTACTGGTCGCTGGTGGAAGCGAAGCTGCCGTACTCCTGCAGCGAGTCGGAAGTGTACCGGGCGTGTCAGGGAAGACGTCACGGTGCTGCGGGTCTGCCTATACCCAAGGGGCCACGGCGCCGGAGCGGCTCACGAGACGGGGACTCTATCCATCGAGCTGCTGTGGGAGGCTCTGCAGGTCGACCGACGCGTTCTTAGCGCGGCTGACAGGTGAAGTCCACTTTTTCGGGGGGTGAATAAGTTGGCATGTGCGGGCGCTTATCCAAGCGCTCTCATAATATAAGAGCTCGCCCCGCGCTCTCGCAGCTCTCTCGGGTGCGCGCATGCTGGGGCTGGGGGGCTCGCTGGGGGCGAGCGGCTGCACCCGACCCCGCCCGACACGACCGGACCGGACCGGGCCTCGGCAATAATTATTAATCTACGGATGAAACGCGTCTCCGATAAACTGCAGACTTGTTGGTCCCCCGTATAAATAGAGAGTGACGCGCTCCCTCCCTCCCTCCCTCCCTCCCTCCCTCCCTCCCTCCCTCCCTCCCTCCCTCCCTCCCTCCCTCCCCCCACCCGGTCACTCCCCCTGGCACCCCTCCCCACTCGACATGAAACAGCCCTCCACTTTTATGTGTCGTTTCAATTAGAGGCAGTAAAATTCGGAAACGCGTCACGCTATTGGATCGGACGCCGGCGGCGCAGCGTGACGAGTGTGACGGGTCGGGAGGGTAGAGGGGGGGGGGGTGAGGGCGATAGCGGGCCGGCCGGCAGAGTTTTAGCTGACGGAAATGCGTATGCCTACTGAACACGACACGGGATCTTGGAGGATTGCGCCAGTTTCAGGGGAAATTTGAGATATTATATAGGAAATAGTATTGTGATGCCAGTGCTCTGCCGCGCTCTCGGTTCCCGAAACTTAAAACCTGCACAATAAATTACTTTTATTCTCCAAGTAAATAATAATTACGCCATGCTCCGGGCGAAGGATTTAAAATGTGTTCGCAGAGTGATGGGGTAAGCCCCCGGCCCGGCCCGGCCCGGCCGCTCCACACCCGGCGCGGCGCCGACCCTCCCCTCTGCCGCACCACCGTGAAAAAGAAAATGCTTCTGCGAGGCGTAACGTTATGCCGCAGATTTATCTAGGATGGCTGCGCGGCTGTTTGCTTAATTCGGCCGAAGGTCCCCTCGACTGGGCCTCGCGCGCTCAGAGAAATAGTCATTACGCGGGGAGTACTATTAGGGACGTGCGGGCCGCGCCGGCAGAGAGAGCTGTTTCACTGTGCCCACAAACACGCACACACACATACACACATAGCGCGTCCCCAAACATAATGCAAAGTCAACACACGTCCCAGCCATTCCAAGCCCCGGGTGTCACAATAACTATCACTTCTTGCAGGGTACATAATCAACCACATCTGCGCGGGAAGTGCAGTACTGCGGTGCGCTCAGTCTCACTGCGCTCTACAGTTATTAACACTCTCCCAGCGATTTGATCACAATCGTAACGAGATTATTTTTGCAGACAAATACCCACTCGCTGTCGAGGGTAGCGCATCAGCGTATTCTTCTTTTTTTCAAAGCGGTGCCTTGTATGGCTTGAGATGGCGGTCCAGGGCGGCCGCGCCGCCCCGGGGGCAACATGTGGTACACACATGGCCTCGGCCTCGCTGGCCCCGCAGACTTCGCCCATATTATGAATCACCCGCAGAAAAATGGTGGTGTGTCCAATGAATCGCTATGGCCCCCGACACTGTATGAAAAATCTGTTCCTACGTACGGTGCGGGCAAGCTAGCGTACCGCACACCTCCCACGCACCGCGCGGCGTGCGCGTGATGTGGACAGCGTGCTTCTAGTCCTCCAGCAGGTAGGCCGGGGTTGTCTCTCGCTCGGTCGGGGAGACCCTGCCCTGCGTTCTCCTCCACCTGCCCGGATGCCTCCTGGAGGTGCTCAGAGCTCCGAGCTGAGCCGCTCCTCCGCTCAGGCGTTAGAGCGTTAAAGGGACACTGGCGCGTATTGGTGGGAATGGGCCATCAAGCCCCGCGGCCTCCGCCTCGCACCGCCCGGCCCCCACCACAACATAGCGCCACTCTCTCTGGCCCGGCCCGGCCCGGCCCCGCCCCGCCAGCCGTTCGCGTCCAGACCCGCGGGGCCGGGCCGGGCCCCAGGGTAGGCTGGGGATACTCCGGTCCGGTATCGGAGACGGGTCAGCCCGGCCCGGCCCGGCCCGGCACGGCTCAGCGCCCGCGCCCGGGGGAGGCAGGCGCAGGCGGGCTGCGGTAACTGGAGAGCTCGTAAACTCTACATCTCGCAGTGTTACAAAGAAGACGGTCTGCGCTGCGCCTCAGTCGCAGAGATATCGCTCACCGTTCCTTTCTCGACGACCGCTCCTCCTTCCTCCCTTCTCCCCCTGTCTGCCCCCCCCCCCCCTCTGTCCCTTTCCCTCTTTCTGGGACGACAACAACGGCTTCGCCGCGACGCCACTCCGCCGTGTGTAGCAAAGTAGCTTTTGTAGCCCAAAGTACTGGCTGTTCAGCGATGAGGGAATTCCCAGCTAGCACCATAAAAAAACTGTCGAAGAGATATTATTCTCGAGACATTTATTTTAGAATCTTCGAGCTGAAGGATGAGTGAGAGTACATCAGAACAGTTCGCATCATAAGGAGACTCGAGGCCAGGTAACGGGCTGAGCGAGGAGAGGAGAGGTGTGCTTCCCATGCCATACTTGGGGGGTTGGGGCCGTTCCCTAGGGGGAGCCCACGTGCCTCACTTTGAGGCATCCCTCTCACCCTCCCCCACGAGGTCAAATTTGCATGTAGTCACAGCGGAGCGCCTAGCTGCCTCCCCTCCCTGTCCGCACGCAAGCTGTGCGAACACGTCTCATATTGGCTCCAATACAACGGGGCCAATGAACTGTGGACAATTTTCCGCCTTATTTGCATTATTGATTACGTCTGCGTGTTTGCACGCGTTATGTCCAGGGATAACAAAGATTGAAAAAAAGTTGTGCTGCCTGCTGCCGTTTCATGCTTACGTTTTGGGTTTACCCTCCGACGTTTAACATCCAGGGATTCCGCGGCCCTGGCCCGGCTATTGCTATTGCGGGTTGTTTGTGGAAGCGCTGGCGTCGCTCCAAAGCATCCTGACGTATGGCCAATCTGTCTCGCTACCATCCACCCCGCCTGGCCCGGCCGGCGGCCCCACCCGCCCGCTCCTTTCAGCCCTCACTCCCTCTCTCCTCCTCTTTTCTTCTCTCCCTTTCTGAGAACTCCTGACCCTATTTCGGTGCAACTGGGTTATCGCATAATTTCTCTCGGCATCGGATCTTATCGAAGTAGTAAAGTTTTTCATCAGTTTTGAAATTCCCAAGAGACACAAAGCTGATTTAATATTAATTTTGTGATGGGGATTTAACCTTAAGAGCGACCGTGTGTGGGGAAACAAATTATTGACGCCTGTGCACCCAGATTTATTTCTAATGCTGTCTTTCGTCCGCCATTGTGTTACTCAAACACATAGACACGCACACGCGCACACACGTAGACAGGCGGACACACACGTACACAAACACACACATTGAGCCCTTATACGTTGTCGTGTCGCGCCGGACCTCATCTCTCTGGCAATCAGCCGCGCTTTTAATTGACAGCAGCTGAAAACACAAAACGAAAAGGCCCATCGTACTCGCTCTCTATCCCGATTTTAATTAAACCGATCGCTTACAATTTACATCGAGGCGAACTCGATCGCGCGGCTCTTATTCCCCCCTCACTCTCCATTGTCTGGCACGTCACGTAAGGGATGAGTGCTAGGTGCTATGGGGGAAAAAAGCAGTGCTGAATGGCACCGCTGTGTTTGATCGTCGCTCTTCTGGTGCGAGTCGTAATTCCCTTATTTTGGTCTATTCCCTTCAAGGCTTTACAGATCTCGTATCGACGAGCAGCCGGACTGAAACAGATTCCTAGCGACGCCGCTCTCTGCAGAGAGAACCACTCCATTTATTATCTGAGATGAAAATAAAAAAACAACAACAACACAACGCGGCAGAAGAAGTTGAAATGACAAGGCGTTGGACGGGTGAGATATTCCGGGCAGTAAATTACAACGGCCGCTCCGGGGCGGTAGTGGTGGGGAGAGGGTGTAGGAAAAGGGCGGGGCAGCCTCAGACACGCACTGAAGCGCGCCCAAGCGACTTGATCGGGCCAATCTGCATTTGTGCAATATATCACGGGGCAGGATGGGCAGCGGAGCGGAGGGGGAAGGGCTGGGGCCCGGCCCGGCCCGGCCCGGCCCACGCTGCGTGCTCACTGGAGCCGGAGGGAAAGACCCGGCCCAGCACTCACCCAATTGGTACCTTCCTTTGCCTTTCACTGAGGCCACAGTCACGACCAACTTAATTTTTTTTAGCCTCGCCGTTGTACAGTCGCAATAACATCGTGAACGAATACATTCGCGTAACGCACAATCCTAAATTAAATTTAAGCCAAAATTCCCATGGTATTCTTTAGATTTTTACAATAGTTGGTTTTGTTTCCTTTATATTATTTCCCTTTTCTCCATCTTTGCAGAGTTTTTGCGGTGGGGACGGGACATCCCAACGTCGTCGAGCCGTTTTTTTTTTCTTCATCTCAATTATCTCGAGCCGGATCCGGGCGGTGTAACCGGAAGTGGAGCAGCAGGTAGGTCTTGCACGGCAGTCAGGGGACCTGTAAATTTGAGGCTCCCCACCCACTCTCCTCGTCCTTTCCGCGGCGCTGTCGATTGTTAATATTAACACGTGCCAGCCACAGCCTTGCCGTGGCACAACAGACTGTGTCACACTGCTGCTGGTCTGTGTGACCTCCCCCCCTCGCCCCCTGCCGACCCCCTGACAACACGAGCCAATGCGGTGACCTTTCCCTGCGGTTGCAAAAAGAAAGAATAGAGAGAAGGAATCCGTATGAAATGTCAGCCGCATTGCTCCAGCTGCGGCCGCTTGCTGACGCTAGGCGGCGCTACCGGCAGGTGCAGGACACGAGCCGTGCTGCTACACTGTGAGCAGTATCGCTCAGTGACATTAAGCACGGCACTCTCTCGAAAATTTTAAGACGAGGAACTTGCTTTTCAAATCTAGGAATTTAGTTCAAGACATTTGATTCGGTAACAATACTTCGCTTATCGTTTTATGTGAATTATTGACAATTTCTCAGACAAATTCTTGGCGAAAGTTGAGGTCAGAGTGTATCCACTATCCGAAGGGAATAAAGCTACGGGTGCCCGGGCCTAGCCCAGCGTGCCCACACACACACACGCGCGCTCGCGCACACACCCACACACACACACACACACACACACACACACGCGCGCGCGCGCGCGCCCCGTTATGCGACATAAGCTACAATGAGCCCGTTCGCCTCGCTCTGTGATTGCCGCCATCAAGACCCGCCGCCTCCTGAACGCCCGGCCCCTCCCCGCCCTGCCCCGCCCCGCCCCGCCCCGCCCCGTGCGCCTCACAACGCCTCACCAAGCTTTGCCACGACCCAGCGCCCTGCACAAGGCCTCTATACGTGGGACTCGCGACGGCACCCTGTTTTGCTAAAGGACGATTTCTGTGCAATGCTAAACTCCTAACGTAGACAAATGTTTCCCTCTAGCGAGACCGAGCGACGGACGATCCGGCTCCACTATTAGAAATACGTCCTGCCCATTTGTCACAATGTCACAAGGTTCTCGACAGAGCCCTGCACCGGGCGCCACCGGGCGGGCGTCGATGCCTACTTGGCGTCCGAAAGCGGCAAGTGGAAGTGAGACGCTCGCTCCGGGCCATAGCTCCGTCTCACTCCAACTCGTTTTCGGACGCCAAGTAGACATCGACGCCCGCCCGGTGCAAGGCTCTGGTTCTCGACCGTGATTTTCGACACGACAAATCGTACTTGAGCACGGTGTTTTTTACAGTGTCAGCACGGCAGCCAGTCAAACTGCTAGGTACATTGGCGATCGCCCTGCCCTAGCCTCGCCGGCTCGAGTCGTTTTCTCGTCCTACCAATACCTCCTGGCATGCCGTTAGCCTCTTTAGCTCCGATCATCTATCTCCATTCGCGTTTTGCTCTCCTACCCCTTTCACTCTCCGTCATAGTATCCTCCATTCCTCACTCCAACCTCCCCTGATCCTCTTGTTGTCCAGCTTTCCCTTTCCACGCCCCCATCTTTCCTCTCAATCTCGTTTGCCATATATTTCTGACCTATCTTTTTCATATCTGCACTTTGTTCGAGGTTCTGCTTTTCTTTTTAAGCCGAACGCGTTACAAAATGTGAGACAATCCTGTGTCTTTTTCTCCTGCATACTCTTGAAAAAATATAACTGCAGACTCTCGGTCCTTCTCACGCTCTTGTTAAGTGTATTTACGGAATTAAAAGTCGAGTCTTAAGGTAAAAATGTGTGTATGCAAGTACGTTTTCGCTGAATCAAGACCTCGAGAAACGCCTTCATCCCTCATTTATCGTCCAGATTTTAATAAAAAATAAAATATGTGCGAATTTCCCGGCAGCACTAACCCCTCTCTGCTTCACTCACCGCGCTAGCTGTCCGCAGATTTATCCCTCGAGTGTTATTCCTGGTCGTTTGCAGGGCACTGCCGCGCCCCACCGCTCTCTGCAACACGTAGGAATGCAGAAATAATGTTTGCAAGGAAGCGACATTTAGTTCTTTCACACCATCCTGTCTGTTGTATTAGATTTGATGCAGATGTCAAAACAATTAAACAAAGAAGTTTGATTTACGTCTTATATGTCGACCTAAGGAAATGGAGGTCGCATAACGTGGTGGGATCCAAATTCGTCACACCAATTGAGGTGACGCATGTCACACAAGTTTTTCCAGTGTGACCTTCGAAGACCTTTTTGTGTTTTTTCTACACACGAAAGTATTATGCTGCGTGTTCCACGTTCCTCACGGAAACCCCTACCCCATCCTCGCTCAACGTACACGGTATGCTACTGTGCCCATAGTCTGCTTCCATCAGCCTCAACGGATAAATACTGAGAATAATTACGCGAGGTCGTACATCTCCCCTTATTATTCGCACTCAGGTCTCGCCCTGGGGGTTTCACCCCCCTCCCCCTTCCTCCCCACCGTTTCCTCTGGATCCCCATCACATCAACGACCAGGCTCTGAAGAATTTTCATTACGAAGAATCTCAGGCCACACTCGCTTATGCTCCCCAACCCCCTGTTACTCTGAACTACCCCCACCCCCTTGTGGAGAGTGTAATGAACCGCCCATCTGCCCTTCCCGGACTGGTATTTCATAACCTGCGGCAGGGGCAAATTAATCCCTGTACTACCTAGGCGAGTGCTTACGTTGCGGCTGACTGTAAAACTAAAACTTTGCATAAAAATGTTTGTGCGTCCCTTTAGACGATGCAGTACCAATCGTTACCTCGCGCACAAGTTATTTTTTAATCACATTTCCTATCTATAGTCGCTCGCGCACAAGTATAGATAGAGGGCGTAGTATTTATTTTGCTAAGCGCCACTAATACCCCTCGACAACCCTCCCCCTCCCTCCCTATTCCTTCCGTCGGATTTTGGATTTTCGTCGCCTCGGCTCAGCTCTGCACAGTGCACAGCTACACGGGAGTTGTTGTGATTTGTGAGAGACCAACTGGGAACACAACCTATAGCAGGTTTGATTACAGCTCACTTTTAGTTTAGCTCTCGGGCTATACCTGATGCGGTAGCTGAACTTATATCTTGTTCGTTGCGCCGTGGCCCAACTGCGAGGCGACCGGGAGGCCAGACACCGTCAGGACGCCGTCGTAGAGGAGACGCCGGCGCCCCTCCGGGCGACCCGCCCTCGTCCCGCCCTCGTCCCGCCCTCGTCCCGCCCTCGTCCCGCCCCGCGCGCTCAACTGACCAGCGGACTCTTTTATCCGTCTCATTCCAGGGTCCTTTTCTTTCGTTCGCCTTCCTCCCGTGTCTCCCTCTCTTTCGCTTCTCTCTCTCTTTTTTTTAATGCCAGCTTCCTTCCCCTCTTCCCTTTGTGGGAGCGACTAGTCTGTGTAGTTCTGGAATGGCCTGAAAGCCCTGACCAATAGTAATGTGCTGGGGGGGGGGGGGGATGAGGTGGCGGCAGCGGGGAGCGGGGTGGGAGCGAGATGGATGCTAAGGGAAGGGACTCCTTTTGATCCCACCTCTCTCCATCCCGCTCCAACTCTCTGACACATTCTCCTCTCGCCATTCTCCCTCTTTCTTTGTGCGTGTCGCATGAGCCTTTTCTTAACGGCAAAACCTATCTTGCAGGAAAATGACACACTCTTCCGCGAAGAAGAATACGAGATACTTGGATCATTCATGGGCGATTTTCTGCCAACGTGGCCGCATATTACAAAAATATTATCTTACAGCGTATATATAGCGTAGAACATGCAGTATAACGATATGCTTAAGATCTTTAACAAAAATACGCAATTTAAAGAGTGCGCAGTACCGTGGAAATTACATTACAGTTGTTGTAATTAAGTAAACATACTAATACCGGCAGAACTCTGAACGGTCCGAGCAGCCGCAGGAACAGCCGCTAACAGAGGTAATCAGCAAGGCTGAATATTGCAACAAGACCCCCTTCCCCTCCCTGACACACATACACATACACACACACACGCGCGCGCGCTCGCGTACTCCCACACTTACGCGACTCACACACCACAGGAGGGCCTCATCACTACCGCAATATATTCGCCGCTTTATTAATATTACGGCCGACTGAGTTCAGGGGGAGGAATTTTGGGAGGAGAGGGAAAGACTGAGCGAGGGAGGCCGGGAGGCTAGAGCCAGCGCCTGCAGACAGACAGACAGAAATAATGGGGTGCGAGGAGCCAGGACTCCTCCAGGCGTATTCCTCATTGTGGAGGAAGTGCGGCGGCCAGGCCAGGGTCGAGGCCGGCACCGCGCCTCCATCTTTCTATCTCTAGCTCTGGCAGTCCAGAGGATCTCGTACTGTTTCGTTCAAAAACATGTGTGTTGCGTCAAGATTTTAGGATCGCAGGTGGTAAATTCAGATGAAAAGCTTTTTTTATAAAAAATTGTGGTAACGACGCACGTGAAGTTGTTCAGTTAGGTGCTGGCTGCTACTCTTTGTATAAAATATCTTTTCTCGACTGTGTATCTTCACATGTCACCCCACCAACCCCCTCTCCAGCCTCAACCACAACTCGCGTACGGCTGCCGTCTTGTTTTTGGCCCGGCTCCAATTTGCCCTCCTCGTCGAGGAGGCGTGGCAGGGCGGGGCGTGTCAAGGCGGGGCGGGGCGGGGAGGGGTGGGGCGGGGCGGGGCGGGGCGGGGCGGGGCGTCGCGTGATCTAGCGGTCCCCCACGCGTGGCGTGGCACCAGTGTGTATCACACAGTAACTCCCCTCCCGTCCCGCCCCTTATAAACCTGACTGCCGATGGCTATTCGAGGCGCGGCCGCAGCGGTTTGGGGTGGTGCGGGGCGGGGCGTGGCGGGGCGTGGCGGGGCGAGGCGGGGCGGGGAAGCCCCCACCCCCCTCTCAGCCACCCCGCCTGCCCAAGTAACGCATTCTTTTCTCAACTATCGACTAACTTCGCGCGCGCCGCGCCGCCCACTTAGGTGCGTGGCGCGGGCTTGCCGCCGCGCCAGCCGCCGTTTAAAGTTGAAGAGGAATGACCTGGTTGAGGATGTTTGGCGCGAGGCTTATGAAAATTCCTTTGTTTCTCCCTTTGAGCCGCTGCTGCGGAGAGGCCGACGGCGCCGGCGGGCGGGGCGGAGACGCAGACGTCATTGCGACGGCGTTACGGGGCGCCTGGACTGTTGCATAAGCCTCGCGACACGGGGGCCTTTTTTTGCGTGTCGGAGTCCTTGTCATTAGCAGGAAGTCACGGCTCAGTGGACAGGGGGCGGAGGAGGGAGAGGATCGGCGGAGGGCGGGAGGAGAGAGAGAGAGAGAGAGAGAGAGAGAGAGAGAGAGAGAGAGAGAGAGAGAGAGAGAGAGAGAGAGAGAGAGAGAGGCGGCCTGACGTGCCTGGAGGTGGCAGCCCTCTCACCTCGCTGCCCCCGCCAAGCCCGGGGCAGAGACGCGCAGCGCCGCGCCGAATGGCCTGCAGGGCGCGGCGGGCAGAAGGGAAAAGAAGTCACTCTGTAATTGAAGGAAGGGCCCCAGACTGGCAGGCAGACAGACAGGCAGCCTTTGCCGCCAGACGGTGTTTACCTGCGCGGATTTCGCGAACTGTCACACGTGAAAGGGGCAGAGAGAGAGAGTTTGAGAGAGAGTGAGAGAGAGAGAGAGAGAGAGAGAGAGAGAGAGAAAGAGAGAGAGGGAGAGAGAGAGTAGAGCGAGCTGGGATGGGAAAAGTTTGTGCGGCAAAAGGTATCGACTAACAGCGACACAGCAGCTGTGACTGACTAGGATGCGCTGAAGCAATGGCAGGGTGGGCGCAGGGTGGGGAGGGGAGGCTACTGATAGCGGCAGCTCCCTCCATCGCTCTCACATCCTATATCTCTTATCTCGTCTTCCTCTCTCCAACTATCTCCACCTCTCTCTCTCTCTCTCTCTCTCTCTCTCTCTCTCTCTCTCTCTCTCTCTCTCTCTCTCTCTCTCTCTCTCCGCCCTCGCTCTCTTTCCCACCTGGCCGCCGCCGAGGCCTGCTGGCGCGCGCCGGAGGGATGTCAGGAGGTAATTTTCCTTTACGAATATGGATGCTGCGCAGCGCTATGGCTCGCTGGAAAGGTTCCGACAACATTCTCACCAAAAGTTGAAAAAAAAGAAAATGTTTTCTTTTTTTATTTCCTGCTCCGTAGCCTTGATAAACGTTTATCTGATAAAGCCGGGCGCTTAATTAAGTCGTGATTAAGTCGAAGTGTGGTCTTTTCCCTCTCCGACCCCTCTGCCCGCAGCGCCACTCGGCGAGCACTCGCTTTTCCGCTAGGCTGGGCAACAGCGCCTCTGCGCAGAGAAACTCTGGGTGCTTTGCTGCAGATTTCAGCCGTCGTGCTTTCCAAAGTTAAATCATAGCCGTCGGAAGAAAGTATTTGGTAGTACATGTGTGTGTGGGCGTATATGTGGTAGGTATGCATGTGTGTATGTGAAGCATTGCGCCGTACGTTGGGGGGGTCATGATTCATATCTACTACACCTCGCACCCCTTCTCTCCTTATGCCGTTTGTCTTATCTCTCTCTCCTTCTCTCTCCTTCTCTCTCTCTCTCTCTCTCTCTCTCTCTCTCCCTCTCCCTCTCCCCCTCTCTCTCTCTCTCTCTCTCTCTCCCTCTCCCTCCCTCTCTCTCCCTCCCTCCCTCCCTCACTCACTCTGGCACTAGTGGCCTCAGCACGTCCATCTCCCCGTCCTCTCTGTTTCGCCCACCCAAGGGCGGGCTGAACTTCAATAAGTGTCAACGCAGACACTTGTTTTTTTTTCTAATTCGTTACAGTAATTTCTTTAGGCGCCATAAACACCTTTGACAGCTTTTTCGTTTATACTGATTTGACGGAGGAGAGCGGTAAGGCCTACGGCGCGGGAGTCCCTCCGTACGGCATAGTCCAGGAAATATACAAGGCCTTTAGAGACCTGCTTGCCTTTACCAAGCTCTGTGGCGGTCCATCCTGGCTGTAAAACACCGCTCAGATATAAGCAAGACGTAAGACGCACCAGCTAACTCCCCCCCCCCCCTCTCTCTCTCTCTCTCTCTCTCTCTCTCTCTCTCTCTCTCTCTCTCTCTCTCTCTCCCTCCCTCTCTCTCTCTCTCTCCCCCTCTCTCTCTCTCCCTCCCCCCCCCCTCTCTCTCTCTCTCTCTCTCTCTCTCTCCTTCTCCCCCCTCTCTCGCACACTCACACACACGCCCACATCGCCTGCCCAGATGCCGACGCGTTTCCTCCTAACCCTGTGTTATCGTTTCCGGAGCGCGAGTAAATATTTGATGTGCAAAATGTGTGTCCGTCTCGCCCCGTCCGGGCAGCCGGCGGCGCGGCTCCGCACGCCTTCCAAAGCACTCCGAATTGAATCGTTGCCGTAATCGGATTTTTATTTTATCTCCTTCATATTTCTAAGTCGTGTGCCGTGCTATTTATTTTCCAGTCCTCATTTCTTTTTTCTTTGCCAGAGGATTGACTGCGGTGGACTGTGGCAGCGTGGCCCAGCCTGGCAGCAGAGAGGTAGTTGGTTGTCCGCAAACCAGGACCAGGGGGGGTACAGCAGCGGGGCATGATAACTCCACCGGCCAATGGTCCATAGGAGAGAGAGAGGGGAAGGGAGGGGAGGTAGCCGGTAGGTATTGGATATACGACTACAACATGCCAACATGTGCTATGTATATTTTCAAATACCACCCCTCTGTCCGACGACGCTCTACGCCGCCGCGCCGGCCCCGCTGCCTGAGTCTGGGCCATTGTTTCTGGTCAGGCCCGCCGTAGTGGCGATGCGAAATGTCCACCCCCGGATGTTTGGTTTCGCTTGCTGCCGGAAGGGGATGAGGAGAGTTAGTTGTACCCGGAAGTGATGCCCCCACCTCGCGCTATTTCCGTATCCGGTCCGACTCGCGGCCGGGCCAGTCCGGGTCGGAGCGCCGTGATCAGATACCCACCCACGCGCCCCGCGCCCGCGCCCACGCTGGCCCGGCCGCCAGGACGCCCTCCGCCCCTTAGCCACCCTCCGCCCCGTACCGTGTAGATCATTGGCCAAGAGGGTCGAGTCGTTTTCCGCAGGGCCGGGCAGAGCGGACGGACAGCCGCCGCCCCGCTGGCCGCCCCCTGGCAGCCGTGGGTCCTGCCCGGACTGTTTCGTGCCATTAGGCGCCTATTCGCATAATCACATACCCGACTTGCCGGCACAACCAGCGCCGATTACTTTTTTTTGCGTCAAGAGGAAGACAAAAGAAAAATGGGAGACTTTTCTCGCCGAAATTCAAAGTTTTTTTTCCCTCTTTTATTTATTCAAACATGCACAGAAAAGCAAAGTTTTTCGTGACGAACTAAAAATGCCTTTGAGGTGCTGTAACTAAATGAACGCTTGGTACTTATGTACAGAAATTTACGTCGAGTGGTCATAACTTTTCACATTTCGTCAGCGACTCCTTCATCGTCATTACTTTTGGAATCGCTCGCTCAGCCGTTTCATCCTTGTCCTGCTCGCGCCTGAGGAAAGTTAAATCAATTCCCGAAGTAAAATTCGATCCCGCTCTGATGGCCGGGCCTCGGGGATGGAAGCCATCACACTGCCGCTGCCAACCCGCAACATGACAGCGGCCCGAGGAGGTGATGTCGGCTAAGCCCTGAGCGCCCGGCCCGGCCCGGCCCGGCCCGCTAGACCCCTGCACCGGCCCCGGCCCCGTGCGGCGCGGGGACTCCGGCGCGAGCCCGAGGGAGTGGCAAGCGCTGACAGCGTCCTCGCCCCTCTCTCTCTCCCTCCCTCCCTCCCTCCCTCCCTCCCTCTCCCCCCCCCCTCTCTCTCTCTCACACTCACATTCACTCTCTCGGTATTGGCATCAATCAATAAAACGAACACGTGCATAAACATGTTCTGCAGCAGCACACCCCCTGCCCGGCCCCCGGGTGGTGCACTGCTGCGAGATACAATTTCACCTCACGCGTGTCTTTATTTGGTATCCATACTCGCTCGTGTCGGGTCACGCTTGCAAAGAAAACTCGCACAATTACCAAATAATGTAACATTCCGCGCCAATCCCGGTTTTATAAAATATGATTTTAAAAACTTATTTCGAGGAAACTATGGACCATATAATGCTTGCACCGTTCACCGTTGGTCAGAGTCAAAAATCTCATAATTCGAAATTTTTCTGCATCGATTATTTGGTCTACCGCACAGACAGCTCTCCTGACAGGAGGTCGTGCATTGAAGTTTGAAGTTAGGAAACCCAACGTGGGGTCCTCCCGGTGCTGAATCGTCCGCCCTCCTGCCCCACCGACGCCAACCCCCCGCCGCGCCACGTCGCAGCGCGCATCGGCGCGCTCAGTCCGTTTCTTATTGGACCCTGGAGGCTGCGCGGGCCGCGCCCGTTAGAGTGAGCGAGAGGCACCGCTCCGCCTCACTCGCTCCCGGGCCGCAGGCCTGGGCGGGCGGGCTAACTGCCGCTTTATACAACGCCTTTTCGCATCCAGGTAGTGGTGCGGGTAGTGAGAGGACGGGCGGGCTGGGCTGAGAAATGGTCTGCGAAGGCTCAGAAAACCGCTGGGAAGATAGCGGCGGCGCAGGCAGATGGCTGTCGGGGCGGGCCGGCCGGCCGGCGTGCTATAGGGAGACTGCTTAACCATGAATGCGATGGCGCCAGTCGTTACCATCGCGCGTCGCCCGCCGACGATTGCGTGAATGGCCGACGCGTTTAGCGGCGCGGTGCGACGGCCGGACAGCGACGTTAATGCGGGAGAAGTTTTCGTGCCGGAGGGGCCGTCATGGTGTGCAAAGCAGGACACGCCCGGGGAGAGCCCGACGGGGGGAGCAAGCCTCTGCGGAGAGCCCTAAACAGTTTGGGCTGGGCGTGCTGTTCGAGGGGTTTAATCTGACCTGATGCTGTGCGCGGGGAAGGGAGGGGGGGGGGGGCGAAGCGGGCGGCCGGGCGGCTATTGCGAGTGTCTCAGTATTGATCATCAACAGAAAGGAACAGGACGTTTGCGCCGCTGCCCCGCCCCGCCCCGCCCTGCCCCTCCCCCCTGCCCCAACACGCCACATAGAGCGGGTACGTTATGAAGCTATTATTGCGACATGCTAATGTAATCCAGGGGCGCACTCTGTTTCGGTCCGGGCAAGGCCTCGGCGCCATGTGCGGTCGGCCGCGTGCGGCAGGGCAGGGCAGGGCAGGGCAGGGCAGGGCAGGGCAGGGCAGGGCAGGCCGGGGGCTGCCCCCCCCCCCCCCCCCCCGCCCTCGCCAGGACGGCGCGCACTGATCCCACTGCCTCACCGGCACAGGTACAAACGGGCTTACGACTTGAACCCCTCCCGCACTCTGCTCTGCCCTGCTCACCTCGCCATACTTTACCCTCGCGGCAAACTTGTTTTACCGCATGTCTGCCCGGCCACACCGGGAGCAGCGCCATGTTTGCGGCCGCAGGAAGAGCACCCGGTGAGGCGCGTAAAGACGTTATATGACGGAAACAAGAAAAGAGGCTGCCGTTTCTGCGCTGGGATCGAACCTGTTCTTGTTGAGGCTGGCTCCTGCAGCCTGCTCTATGGCTGTCATTTCCCGGGGAATGGTTTAACTGCCTTCAAACGCCGAAATAGCACAAAGGCGGGCGCGCTGCCTCTATATCTTTCTCCTGGCCAGCAGCACGCACGGGACCTCCCGGGCCGCGCGGGGCCGCGCAGGGCTCGTCGCGGTTGACTTACTGCTGTCCGTCTCCCTCATAAATCCATGTCTCTGGCGGGGCGGGGCGGGGCGAGGCGGGTGAGGCGGGGCGGGGCGGGGCGAGACGCCGGCTGCACCTCATCGTCTATAAATAACGATTAGGCCTGTCGATGAGGCCCCCGCCCCGCCCCGCCCCGCCGCGCCCGCGGACGCCACGCCTCGAGGCGCTGCCCAGCCGGGGCCGGCTGTGCACCACGGCAGGGGCGTGGATGAGCGCGGGGGGGGGGGGGGGGGGCAGCGCCAAGCCGCGGTGGGCCCCGGGAGGGCAGGGTAGGGTCGGCGCGTCCCCCGCGCGGCCCGCTCAGCTCTGCTAGGCGGGGCGGGGCGGGGCGGGGTCGTTAAGTCTTGAGACACAGTCATTGTAATTTCACGGGCGCACGCGGTTGTGTGGCGCGGGTGTGACCCCGGTCCACGGCCCCTACCCTATACCCCCGCAGCGTGCGCCTGTCCGCCCCCGACACTCCTCCCGGGCCTGACCTGCCTGGCTGGCTGCCTACCTTCCCCGGGGGAACCTGAGGTGCAGGCAGGGCTTTCTAATCACCGCGGTCAGCAGGCGCGGTGCGGCGGGGCGGGGCGGGGCGGGGCGGGGCGGGGCCACTGCAGGGGAGGTCACCGGAGGGGATTTCTTCCCCGACGGCCACTTGGCAGCGCTGTGATTGATGTTCTGACGTAAGGGGAGCATCTCGCGTCTCTCTTTCTCTTTGGCCTACTCTTGCTATCTCGTACTCTCTTTACCCCCCTCGCCCCTCCGTCGCCCCATCTCTTATTTCCTTCTCTCCTTCGGTTTCGCACTCGCTCTCTCCCCGCTCCGCCGCTTCGCCTTACAAACAGTGTACGTTTACCTTGCTGCCTCCCACGGCAGTGGCGGCAGAAAAATAAGCGTTGAGGAGCAGGAGCCAGCGTCGAGCCAGAAAAAGTGAGGTTAGGTCGTCCGCCGACAAACACAGCAAATTGAAACATTTAATTACTAGGGGGAGGAGAGAAGGGGAGAGAGCGGAGAGAGAAAGAGAGAGAGAGAGAGTGAGGGGGAGAGAGAGAGAGAGAGAGAGAGAGAGAGAGAGAGAGAGAGAGGGAGGGAGGGAGAGGGGGGGGGGGGGTGAGAGCGGCGGGTGGAGACTGAAAAGTAGGGAAAGTTTTGTGTCCAACTTTCCCCCTCAGTGGCTCGGAGTGACGACGCTGACTCCAGGTTGAGAAATACTCCCGACACAGCATCACGTTTACATAATTAATTACCCCCGCCTCTCCCTCTCTGCAATGGTGATTCGACGGCCGTGGGAGTGTAAATCAGCGCTGACTTGTAGCGATGGTGTTTCTTTTGCCCCCAGTCTTCAGTCTGCCGGACTTCTTCTATGAGCCTCACTCTGGAGCGCGGCGCGCCACCTCCCCAATGCCGCCATACCGGCCTGAATACACTCTGCAATAAGCGTCGTCTACTGTCGAAAGAAGGGGTCCGCCCGGCGGGGCGGGGCGGGGCGGGGCGGGGCGGGTTGGGCGCCCTTTCACCGGCTGGGCTGGGCTCTCACTGGGCGGGGCGGGGCGGCGGGCTGGAAGGTGGAATGCATCCCCACACCACTGCCCAGCCTGCCTCCCGGTCCTCAAGGCCCCGGCCCACCAGCCGCGCAGCCCGCCGCACCCACCGGGGCGGGGCGGGTCTCCTGCGCGCCTCTGTTGTGCCGGGTGCCCCCTCCCCGCCCCCAACAACTACCATCCCGCCGGAAGACAAAAATTTGGTAAGACCAGCGAGCGCGCAAAGCCTTCAAGCAAAATTAATGAACCCGATTTCCACAAATTAAAGCCCCTGAAAGAGAGCGACGGCGGGAAGCCGCGTGGGCGAGGGAATGGTGGGGTTGGCGGGGGCGGCGGGGGCGGTAGGGGCGGCGGGGGCGGCGGGGGCGGCGGGGGCGGCGGGGGCGGCGGGGGCGGCGGCGCAGCAGGGGCGGTGGGTGCGGTGTGGGGCGGGAGGCGGTCCAAGCCGCCGGCAAAGTCACAATCCTCGGAGGAGACCGAGACCGCGGCCGACCGCGGCCCCCTCCGGCCTGCTTTTTAATGGGGGATTTGGTCGGGGTATTTCAGTTTGCTGGTCGCGCTCTCGATGTTTCTCCGGCGCGGCGGCTAGGGCCGGGCCATGTCTCCGGACCGAGGAAGGACCTCTCCTCTCATCGTTTGGAAGGACACTGCATTTTTCATCGGGGATCAGCGGTATAGCACTAGCGAGTGGCATATTTCCTTCTCTCTCTCTCTCTCTCTCTCTCTCTCTCTCTCTCTCTCTCTCTCTCTCTCTCTCTCTCTCTCTCTCTGTACTACTCCCGTATTCTCTCTTTCTCTCTAGCGTCCCCTCCCTCTCGCTTCCATAAAGCGCACCCTACCCTGCGGGTCCGGGTCCAGCCCAGCGCGGGGGACTTCATCGCCACCTCCACTGTAAATAGCAGAGCGAGAACTGTCGCCCTCACGAAAGCGAGGATTGTGCTGTAAATTTTCTTTTCCTCCTGAGGCCGACGCTGGGTTTTATCGCTCGATAAGAGCAATACGTAGTTTCAAAAATCTCACCCTTTTAAAGTAAGGATTCTTACCCTGAATCTCACTTAATTTGAGTGATATTTTTGATTCTTTCCTCGTTTCTTTCGCAATAGGAGCGAGGCTCATAAACTATCACTTAAATCGGGGAGTTAAACGCCCCCCTTTTTGAGCTGACTCTTGCATCTGACCCTTGGAGGGAGAGATGGGAGCCGGGCCATGGCGATACAGATGAGGAAGTTCTCTTGTTTCGTCTCTGCTTCCGGTCACAACAAACTCGGAGATGAGTAGCAGTCCGCTGGGGGTCCGACCACATGATGCATGGGGGCTGCGGGTGGGGAGGGCGCGGGGGAGGGGGTAGCGGCCGCAGAGAGAGGCGGAGAGAGGGACAAAGAGAGATAATGAGAGGAATGGTCCACACACACAGTTTTGACGTGCGCTGTCTAAGGAAAAGGACCACACGCCCACAGCGCAGCACCCGGCCCCACCCCACCCCACCCTACCCCGCGCCAACCCTCCTCTCCTCCTCCGCCCGATCCCGCGCTGGACCACTAAGCATGTGGGACAAGGACGGCGTGTGGGGAGGAAGAGGACAGGGCCCTTCTGGAGGCGGGGTGGGGCGGGGCAGGGCGGCGTCACCAGAACCGTTTGCATCTCCGGAGCTCTCGTTTTGGCGTGGCGATGCGTGGCGAAGCGTGGCGAGGCGTAGCTTGGGCGGCGCCGGGTTTGGCAGCGCTGCGGCACTTGTGGTGCACAGTGTGAGTGTAAAGTATTGTCCGCAGAATGTGCTTAACTTACTGCTCCGACAAATTTTGAAAACAAATTCACGGTTGCATTTATTTTTCTGAATTTCTGGGTTATTATTTATATCTCTAGATATTTGGCAAGTTTTCTTATATAGATTTTTTCCCAGCTCGGCAAAATAAAAATAAAAAAAAAAAAATAAAAAAAACTACCGTGATGTGTGGGCGTGTGTGTGGCAGCGCCGTAGAGGAGGAAGCAGCTGCCTGCCTGCAGCCCAGCGGTACCGCGCGTGCCACTGGCGGCCGCCCAGTCCTGCGGAGGAGTTGCAGAGACTTATTTTGTACGCGGGCCTGGCCAGGGCACGCATGGGGGATGGGGGGGGGGGGGGGGGATGGCTGCAGAAGGCATCCCGGCTCTTCATCCCTGCGTCGCGCCGACGCACGAATTGTCGCACAATCTACTGGAATGTAATTTATATTACGGTTTTCTTTTTTTTGGCCGAGTAAACTTATTGACATAATTTTCCGGCAGGCGGTTTGGGAGAGAGAGGGTCGCTTCTACGAATTATTGGTCTGCTGCTCTGCGGGCCAAGTCCAGAGAAAGTTTGTGGTCTGTGTGTGTGTGTGTGTGTGTGTGCGCGCGCGCGCGGGAGGGGGCGTGGCTGTGTGTGTGTGTGTGTGTGTGTGTGTGTGTGTCAAGGAAGAGAGGGAGAGGAGATATCGGTCGTGTGGGCGCAGCAGAAGAAAAGGAGAGAGAGAGAGAGAGAGAGAGAGAGAGAGAGAGAGAGAGAGAGAGAGAGAGAGAGAGAGAGGGGGGGCGGTGAGGAGAGAGAGGAAGAAGGCTTTGCTCAGTCACATTATTGCACGAGATTGGTGTAGGTCAATTTGTGTCTCCCAGCCCGGCAGCTCTCCCCTTTGCAGATAGCTGTGTGGATCTGCCACCCCGATACCCTGATGCGTTACGACTGTTGGTGCGACTGCCGCCTGCACCCGGGGCGGGGCGGGGTGGGGCGGGGTGCCCTAGTGGAGGCGGAGGCCTCCTCGTCGCCCGCTCCAGCAGCAGGGCGAGCAGCACCTCAGCTGGGGTGGTGATGGAGGGACGCCGAGGGTCGGTCGTCCAATCCCCACTCTATTGCATTATCATTATTATTATGTTATTGAGCCTAGCCTTGTAAGTACGGGAAAGAGGCAGCATCAAAGTAGTCCTTGGGGGGCGGGCGATGGTGAGCGGAGAGAAAATAAGGAGGAGGGGCGAGGAGAGCGGATCTTCTCAGCAGACGACCCCGCGCTGCGCCGCGCCGAGCCGCGCCGCGCCTGCTGAGCAGCGATCCTCTCGGAAAACACTGACAGTCGCTCCGCGTGGCTCCGGATGGAATGACTTATTATCGCACGGAGTGTATCTAGTGGATGCATTGATCTCCGTCTTTCTGTTTGACTGATTTTTTTTCACGAAAATAAACGCGCTGAAAGAAAGTGTTTTGAGCGTCTATCGGCAAGTGTTCCGCCTCTGCAAAGTGATTGGACGGGGGGCGGGGCGCGGGGCCGGCGGGGGCGGAGGAAGACTGCTAGTCAACACTCTTGTTCCTCAAACAGACGCATACCCTTTCCTTTCCTCTTGCCCCGTTGTTACTTCACATCTTATTTTTTGCCACTTCCTCCGTACTCACACCCACTGCACCCACCCCTTCGGCCCTCAACTCAGCCCCCTGTCACCCTCTCAGTCCCGCCAGTCGCCCTCTTTCTATTCCCGCCCAATTAGTACTCTCTCTCTCTCTCTCTCTCTCTCTCTCTCTCTCTCTCTCTCTCTCTCTCTCTCTGTCTCTCGCTCTCTCTCTCTCTGTCTCTCGCTCTCTGTCGCTCTCCCACCTTGCTCCGTTCTCTGCCCGCTTCCTGACCTAGCCCAGCTCCAGTCTCTCCAGGTACTGTCTGCAAGTGGAAAGGAGCCAACTTGTTCCGGGCAGAGCCGAGCGGAGCGCTGGAGACGAGGATCCCTTGAGGTGCTCCAGCATCTGTCTCCCTTGTCTTTCCCTTTTTTTTTTATTTCCATTTTTGGACCCCTTAATGAAACCCCTATTTTTTTACCCTCCCACGAAACAAATATTTGTTGAACGTTCTGGTCGGTGTTGCAATTTTATTTCACGACGCGACCCCGTAAAAAGCCCGCTCTTCTCTGCTAATCCCCCATCCCCTGCGCCCCCGCTGCGCCGCTCCCAGGTGCGCCCCCGTCCGCCCCCGTCCGCCCCTGGCTGCCCCCGGCCTGCGGTGCACCACTGGCGTTGGCCCGCCCCCGCTGCCGGCCGGACAGTGTGTGTGGGGGTCTCCGTCGCTCTGCAGGCTGGGGCGGGGCGGGGCGGGGCGAGGCGGGGTGCGGCGGGCCCCAGCCGGTGTTGCTCCCTCGCACGCAGCCCGCCCCGTGGGAACGCATCGCTCACTGTAATGGATGGGACGGAACCCTGATCATGCTGCCCCGCCCCGCCCCGCCCCGCCCTGCCCCGTTCCACCGCGGTGCGCCGCTCCTCAGACCCACGCGTGTTTATTTTCTTTTCAATTATAAAAGGTGGCAATCGACCGAAAAAGCGCGAGTTTCGGAAATCTCTTTGGTTGCGTCCCTGCCCCCTTTTGCTTGCATTTTTGTGTACGTCACGCCTCCCCTCTCCTATCTTCTCTCTATCGTTCTCTCTTTCCTTCTCTCATCTCTCCTATCTTCTCCCGTGCTCTCGTCCCGCGGTGATGGGCTTCTCACCCTGTGCGTTGATATGAGCTCACACAGGCGCTGAGAGGGGATGGGTTGAGCTAACCGCCTTTAAGCTCCTCTCAAGGCCGACAGCCACACTAAAGACGAAAGGGGAGGGGAAACTTTGATTTTCGCTGCACATCTACTTACTTTGAGCTCAAGCAGAATTGAATTAGGCCCGCGAAAACTTATTCTAGTTTGGCGTTGGACGTTGTCTTGCCAAATATTTTGTATAAGCTTCTTTGCCACTAGGACGAGAACATAAAATTATGGCCGATAGATTTAGATTTTGGTGTGCCAGGTGGTCCGATGGATTCGTACTTGTAAGGACATTGCATTGGAAAAATCGCCAGTTTTTGTCTCAGGTTACATAACTAGGAGACTCACAGTGGCACTACAAACAAGATGAAGGAAGACCTTTAAAATTTGTTTAAAACTCCCTTCCCACCCCCATTTTTTTCATGAAATAGAATTTAAAAGAAATAAAATTCAACATGGCTTTGTCAGCTGAGAAAAACAAAGTTTGGCCCTCAGAAGTCTTAGTCTGATTAAACGCCAGTATTCCCGAGTATAGGCAACCCCGTCTGCACCTTCACCTTTGCATGCGGTAAAGTCTACGACAGCGCCCATCCTTGCGAATGAGAGCCATTGATAGTGATTATTTGCTGCTTACCTCTGCTGTACTCGCGTTTCTTTCTACCGCAACCGAAGGCTCAACACGACCACATTATTCTCACTCGTTTAGTCAGAAGTCAACAGTCTTGGTGGTGCACGTGTGGGTCAACTGCAGCGCAGCTTCTCCAAACACGCGGCGTGGAGGTTGCGCGCCATCCCGGCGCGGCGCCAAGGTTGACCGTGAGGGGCGCGCCCGGCCCGGCCCGGCCTGGCCGCAGCGTCCACCAGTCACTCCACCACGTTGCCGTTGACGTGCGCTTGTCGCGTCCCTGCCCGGCTCGGCTCGGCTCGGCCCGGCCCGGCCCGGCTCGGCTTGGCACGGCGGTGGGCCCGGTGGAGCAAGCGGGCGGTGCGGAGGCTGGCGGGCGACTGAGGCGTGCGCTCGCGCCCGCGCCCGCCCCGCCCCCGCCCCCGCGCGCCCCCCGGCAGCCACGCCCCCCGCCCCCGCCGGACCTGCCCCAAGCAAGCTCACCAAAGAGGGCTTAGCTTGAAATCCGGGGAAGCGGCGGTTGAAAGGCGTAGCGTTTCATCTTCAGATTTTGTGCTTCGGTTCCCGCCTGCGTGGCGCCGAGATGTTTCTGTATGGCATTATAGAGTTTTCCGTAAAACTATCCAACCAGTCGTATTCCCTTTCTAACGGTTGTGTCGCAATGCGTTTTAGAGCAGCATTAGCGGAAGTACTGTCCTGATTTTGGGTTGCGTGCCGTGGACAATGTCAAAAATTATTGTTCTATAGGGACTATGCTAAAACGTTCGAGTTTAAGTTGTTAAAATTGGCCTAAAAGGAATTTTAAATGCCTGACATTTCGTTTAATGTACATTGTGATCCCCCTCCCTCTGCTTGGCTGGCCTTCCCTCCTACGACGACACTACCCCTTGCTCGTGGTGGCTGTCAGACCCACAACCGCGGGGTATTGCCACATGATAAGGGTTGTAAAATAAAACAACTAAAAACGGTTTGTGTTTATTTTAATAAAGCTGCAATTCCATTGTACAACAAATATGTTACAATAAATTGTTAGACCAGTAATTATAACAATAACTATTTAAAACACAAACAAGTCCAACATCACTATATGGATGATTAAAAAACTTTCACATATTTATTAGGTAACAATCTTAGCGCGTCAGCTTTATGTACAGAACAATCTCATTTTATACACTAATAATACAAGAATCACATAATTCCAAAAGTCTTTGGTGTATCTGTCATGCGCTTTGTCACGCACAGTGACATACAAACTTGGGCAGAAAAGAAACGAGACTTTGCCGAAGACGATAATTGACTATCATTCCTGATGATGACAGCGGTAACGAGTATTTCCGCTTCCCGCGTATGGCATCAAGCTTTCCAACATAATTGAGTATGCCATTACATTTTGCGTAAATTAATTTTTGTTGTTATTCCTGCGCAGTCAACCACCAGCTTTTTTTAATCATGATATTAAGGCGTAAAGAGATAGTGAGAAAGAAACAAAACGCTTTGATTCGCGACGGTCATAATTTTTTTTACGGAGAAAGATCATAGTTTTAGTGTTGGTGACAGTGGTCGTAGCAAAGTGTCATTCCCTCCCACTCTGTAATAGCTGCTCCAGAAAAGCAAGACATTATGTCCTGAATTTTTCGGCCGCCGTAGTCATTGAGGTGCAATGTCTGCGACAGCCGAGCGGGGCGGGGCGCGCGGTGTGAGGTGCGGCGGGGGCTGCTCACATGGTGACCGCTGCAGGCAGCGCGTCCAGCGGGGTCTTGGAGCTGAGAAAGGCGGGGTCCACGGAGGCCACCTTGGCTGTGAGGAAGGCGTGCATGCAGAACAGCAAGCTCTGCAGCGCCGTGCACTCCATCTCCTGCGGCAGGACAATACGCTGCTCAGCACGAGCGCTCCCGAAGCAAACGCATGAGCTGAGCTTGTACTATGTTGGCTGCGCACCTTAGTGTCGATCAGTCTGGTGTCAGGCTCCTGGAAGTGCAGCTTGAGCCGGGCCTTGCCGTCGTCCGAGGAGCCCTTGAGCTGCGAGAACTTGTACTTCCACAGGAAGGACTTGTTCTCCTGGTCAAAGAGCGCGAAACCCATGTTCCAGTCGAGGGTGAGGCCGGCCGTCTTGCCGGAGGAGGTCGTCACCGTGAACGTCTTGCTCTGCGACAGAAAAACCCGTGGTTGGAGCGGGAAGCTGCAGGCGGCCCCGCTGCCGTCTGATCGTTCCAGTACCTCTGTCCTTGTCGCACTTTTAGGCCACTGCCATGCCCCACATAGGGCACCGCCGCTGGTGCGACACGGACGGGTACGCGAGCGATCTTCTGCAGCTCAGTGGTCTCGGCCCGGCCCGGCCCGGGCGCACTCACCCCCAGCTTCATGACGGCGCAGCAGACGGCCTGGTGCCACGCGTTTTCGATCCTCAGCAGCTCCTGCCGCGTCTCCACGCTCAGGTAGCGGCTGTCGTGCCCCGACGTCTGGATCAGGAAGCAGTGCTGCCGCTCGTCCACGTTCTCCGAGTCCTTGATGACGCGGAACATGCAGTTGTAGACCTTGAACTGCACCGCGCACTGCTCCAGGTCGGCCACGTTCAGCTGCGGCGGGAAGGATATAGTATCAGGCATCGTAACTCAGTGTCGCTAGAAGTTGATTATTGGCGTTCCACTCACCGGCGGCGTGTCAAAGAACAGGACGTCGGTGCCCCTGAGCGCCATGAACCTCGGCTTGTAGTTCTGCCACGGCTGGTTGTTGTTGAGCACGCCCTCGTTGACCCAGCCCATGTACTCGAGCTGATCGGGCAGCGTGCGGTTGTACAGCTTCATCTGCGACCAGAGCAACAGGGGGTGGCTTGAGGCAGGGGGTATGGCGGCTGGCAGAGGCTTCCCCCGGGGGGTATCGGCAGGCCCAACAGGCCAACGAGTCCGTGACGAACTGCATCGCGATGGTCCCCATCCCGTGACGAACTCCATCGTGATGCTCCCCGGCTCGTGACGAACTGTACCGTGACGGTGCTTACCTGCAGGTGCGTGAGCCCCACGATGTTGTCCGTGATGTGCTTGAGCCACTGGCTGAGCACGTGCGGGTCGTCCACGTGCACCACGCCCGTCGAGCTGCCGTTTAGGCCGCGCACCTCGAACGAGTTGGGCCGCAGCTTGTCCGTGCCGAAGATGTACCGCGTCACGTAGGCCATCATGAGCGGCACTGCGGGCAGGACAAGAGGAGCGGGCTGTCAGAGGACTCGACCAGGCCGGGTCGGGCGGGGCCGGGCTGGGATGGGCTGGGCTTGTTGTCTGTGCCGTCGCCTGCCCCGCCCGGCCCGCCCGAGGGTCTGCAATCCTGATCCTTTGATGCTGTGGTGATCACGTGACTGGCCAATATCCGGCGAGCAGCGCCGGGCTGGACCGACCCTTCTTGTAAACTTTCTCCCCCTGCCCCCCCCCCCCGGCCCCTGCCCCCGCCCCCGCCCCTCTACCCCTGCCCCGCCCCCGCCCCGGCCCCTGCCCCCGCCCCCACCCCTCTACCCCTGCCCCATTGCCCAGCTCATCGGCCGTCAGCCGTTCCACTCCTCCCGCGCCGCTCGGACCAGCGCAGCGACCTCCGACCGGACCCCTTGCTCATCACGTCCTAATTTTGGAGCTTTCCGCTTGCCGTTCTCTTCCAAGATTAGCCAAACGAGTACTTCAGTATCTTTTTCCGACATTATTCGAATCAAAATGAGTTTATCTTACTTCTTACACAATTTTCTTTTAGCGCCAATGCCCTGCGACGAAGTTTAATAATAATGAAAACGTGGCACCCCTTCGGCATTTTCTTGGAAATCGTTGCTTGTGCGTCTGGTGGCTTGGACTGCGAGGGACCAGTATTTGATTCCGTTGCCCGCGCGCTGCGTTGCTCCTGGAGGTCGCCCGCGCAACGCGCCACGGCGCCAGCGCGCCCCGACCCCAGAGGGCGAGGCGAGGCGATGGGGCGCTGAGGACCGGGACAAGCAGCTGCCATTCCACTAAAGCGAGAGGGCCCCCATGGCGACGGCCCGCCAAGCCTAGCCCCAGCTCGGCCTGCCTCTCCATCCCCAGCAGGGGGAGGGAGAGAGGGGAGTAACCCACATCCCCCCGAGGGGCCCCGACACATACCGGAACACTATATTGCGCGTTACGCGAGGCATAAAAGAGTGGAGAGAGTTCCCGTGATGACGTTGCTTCGCCTATTCTCTTTGTGGGTGCCTCACTGTATGAAGGGCGCATTTCGCTCGCGAGTGGCGCTCCCGGCCCCGCCAGGCCCGGCCCGGCCAGCGGCTGCAGCGGGTAGGGTAGGGCAGCTATCGACCGGCACTCCGGCCTGCAGGCGGCAGGGCAGGACCCTGCGCGTGGGAAAACTACAGGCGCGATGCAGGGGCCGGCGAGCTGTACTCGCCCCTTCCTCGACGTGCACCTGTTATGACGTCCACCCAGGTCCGCCGCGGCGGCGAAAAGGTCCCGGAGGCCGGCCGCGACGCTGGTCTGGAGCCGGACCGCGACAGGGACTGCGTGGCGCTGGACAGGCTGTGCGTGGACGGCGACCTCCAGCCCTCCTCGCCGAGGTGCAGCGACTGCAGCTGCTTGGTCACCTGGGCCTCGTTGTCGGCGGCTGCGGGCAGAGAGCGACAGTGTGCCAGTGCAGGGGGTGCGCGCGGGGCGCGGCGGCTCCAGCCTGGGGGGTAGGCAACCGTGCCGCTGCGGTGCGCCCGTCGTGCCTACCGCCCAGGGGCTCCAGCCTGGTGGGTAGGCAATCGTGTCGCATCGGTGCGCCCGTCGTGCCTACCGCCCAGGGGCTCCAGCCTGGTGGGTAGGCAATCGTGTCGCATCGGTGCGCCCGTCGTGCCTACCGCCCAGGGGCTCCAGCCTGGTGGGTAGGCAATCGTGTCGCATCGGTGCGCCCGTCGTGCCTACCGCCCAGGGGCTCCAGCCCGGTAGATGCGCAGGCGCAACGTACGGGTGCATCCGTTGTGTCTGCCACCCGGGACACATGACATGAGCATGTCAGGTGTCTATGCCAATATACTCACAGCCTTCATTTTCGGCGCTCTTTTGCAGGAAGGGTGTGGCCGCCCGGTAGTGCTTGACGGTGAGCATGACCAGGTCGCCGGCGTTCCTCAGGATGTTGACGGCCTCGTCGTGGTGGCATGCGACGATGGGCTCGCCGTTCACTGCAGCAGGTAAGTACACATTTACAGGCGAACCGAAATTCGGAACGCGGGAACCTAGCCCCTTCGTTACGCTTGCTTCTTTTTCCGCCTACTTTTCTTTTCCATGCTTCAAACACGATTAATGGGCCGTGTCCTGTGATGGAGTGGTGCGTGAATGTGTGAGTGTGGGGAGTGGGGGGCTAGGGGTTGGGTGAAGTGGCTAGGAGACATTCCTTGGTCATCCATCTACGTCCTTCACGCCAAACCCTAATGTCCCACGGATCACGTTTTTTTTTTTATTTCCTTGGTCGCTGTGATACAAAGCAGTAATGTGCGGAACGGGACACGGCGGCTGTCCAAAATAGAGACCTAATCCACCTCTTCATTAGCTTCTTTTCATTACAGAATATTTTTTTTCATTTCAAGCCTTAAAGTACCGTATGTTAGCCCTATCAAATTTACAACATGACAAATTAGTGTTAGCGGAGGAATGGGGCACTAACTGTAATTTAATGCCAGGGTTTTTCATTAAAATCAGAATGAGCGAGGGCGGAAGTCTTTCGCACTGCTGCCCAGGACACGCCTTTACGAGGCCCGCTCCGCTCCGACAGCTGACACTAACGGACTGCTCCAGGGCGACAGCCGGAGGGACGCCCGCCCCCGCCCGGCCCGGCCCGGCCCGGCCCGGCCTGTGCTTGTACTTGTTGTTGTTGAGCTCTTCTCGAACCGCACCCAACAGAGCGTGTTGGAATCAGAACAGATTGCGTAGCTAGGCGCTCGCTGTCGGACAAGGGCCCGGGCCGGGCCGCCGGGCAGGGCAGGGCAGGATCTCGGGGCTTGCAGCCCATCCCGTGCAGTAGTTGGGGGCGAAGCGCGGAGCGTGGAGCGTGGGCCCGGGCGGTGCTAACCCTACAGCCTCCTCGTGAGCGGGGGCGCCGCGCCCGCCCTGCTCCACCCCACCCCACCCTCTTTATCAAAGTTTCCCTGTGTCACGGACGACGTGTCACGTCACGCGGCATGAAACGCAAGAAACTCGCACACGCTTAACCATACGAGCACGGAGGGTCGATTAATATTTTATAGCCATGCTCTGAACGCTGGCATTAACTATCGTTGTGACCCCCATAGTTTGTATACTTTTGCAAACTGATCACGGCGTGTTGCCAAAATATGAATGAGAAACTAATAACAAAATAGAGATAGCCATTTACTGAGGCGTCAAAAGTAACCTGCGATGTACGAGTCTGATCAAAAGTTTTTGCTCGTTATTTTTACCGAGCTTGTCGCGGTGCGGCGCGGCGCTTGTTAGAGGGACTGCAAGTTTTACGTAGTTCGACAGTCCCCCACCAATTGTGTGATTCGCGACGAGAGGGGAGGATGCTGACGCTGGGTGGGTGTCGCGAACGAGGGCGAGCTAGGGTGGAATGACAGTCACCACCCCAAAGAACTAACGGAAAAAATGTGAACAGTAAACGGTACTATGTTTCAACGCAGAAAACAAATCTTGCTTACTATGAAAGCCATTATAATTTATACAAAAGTGAAGCCGCATACCGTTATGCTCAGACTGCGACTCGCGGTGCCGCGTCGCGCGCCACCGAGTCCGGCACAGCCCTATACCCTGTAATGCTGCAGGGTGCCTAGTGCCTAGCACGGAGGGGAGCAGGGCGGGGAGGTAATGAAGATGGAAGAGATGGGGTGGGACTGGTCAGCCAGGCCAGCGCGATGGCCAGCGAAATGGGGCAGTTTATGTCCTGTGACTGAATTATTATCAAAATCTTTGCCATAGCAAATTTTTTTTCTGTGGAATGTCCCCCGCGTAAAGATTTAAAGCCCCACGTCGTCGTTAAGTATTTCTGTAAGCACGCCCTCATAGCGGTAGCAGGCCCTTGCTTGCTTGGAGCCGCGCGGCGCGGCGCCGCCGTAGGGGTTCATTAAAATTGAATATTCTAATAATCCGCCGCCCGTCGCAGCCCGCAGGCTGTACTGCTTACACCTGCCCACTATGAGGAATTATTACTATTCCAGTAGAAGAAAATGAAAATTGTAAAACTTTTTTTTTTCATCTCACCGCTCTTGATAAATTATTTATGCCTGGCGTGTGGGGGCGAGAGTGGCGATGCCTGCGGGGGCCGCCCCTGGCCCTGGCCGCCGATATGGCTAGCAGAGGGCAGAGGAGGCTTCGGGGCGCGGCGGGGCGCGGTGGGGCGCGGTGGGGCGCGGCGGGGCCGAACGGGGTGCGGCGGGGCGGGGACCGGGGCACGCCTCGAGGCTCCCGCCTCCCTGCCCTGCCAAGGAGGTCCAGGAGGATCATAAGTTTGGGTTGATGTTTGGCCGAGCTACGCCCGCCCGCTCTTCTCTCCCAGAGCATCTCCTACCCCGCGCCCCCGCTCCGCCCCCGCCCCGCCTCGCCCGCTTACTCGAGCTAAACGGTGGACTTTGTGCAGTAAGTAATGCATGTCGTGGCCGCGGGATTGTTCGGTCAGTGTGCCTTGCTTGTTACCTGCGCAAATACCGTGCGATAGCACAAGAGCATGAAGCTACGTGTGCGCAAGCACAGCTAGCGAGGGGTAGGGGAGGCAGGGGAGTTGTGGACTGTGTTTGTGCCACTGTGGCTAAAACTTTGCGTGCTCGGGGGCCGTGTGCTGCTGTGAACTCATGTTTTTATATGGGGTCCCTCAATTGACTTCCGAGCGGAAACAACATTGTCGTCGTTGAGGCTCTGTGCGCTCTTGTTTGCAAACTACGGCGACGCGATTCGACCTCTCTCCCTGTATAACGTTTTACTAGGGTGGGGGAAAAAGGCACTCGCCGCGCGAAAGTCGCCGGACTTGATTTATTCACACTTGAATGTCGTCGCGGTTTAATTTAACTATTATGGATGAACACACTGTCGATCTAGTTGTGTGGTGGGGGATCCATGATTACTACTCACCCTTGATGATGGCATCGCCTACGAACAGTTTTCCCGTCTCGTCCGCGGCCTGGCCCTTGAAGATCCTGGAGATGAGGATGGGCAGCTTGTGCTCCGACCCGCCCTTGATGGAGAGGCCCAGCCCGCCAACCTTCTGCCGCGTCACGGACACCATGCGCTCCTGCATAGGACGGACCAGACCAATAGGGAGTTACACATTGCGTAAGAGAGCTTGCGCGTCAGTTTGGCACACTATTGCACAAAACGCTGAGCTGATATTCCAAAAGGTGATTCGGGTAAGACACCAAAAATTGTATGCAGGGCGATGATAATTTTGCTCTACAGAGGGCAAACACACAAAAACTTCTCTCTATCACTAGACTTTCAATACTAGGAAAACACGTCACACAGTCACCCATCTCGTTTCGTTCGAAGCAGTCCCGACAGCACCTGGGCTGGGAGGCGGGACGGGGTGAGCGGGGGGTGAGCGGAGTCACGATTCCAATACCGGCCGGGGAGCTAAGCGCGGCCGGGCCGGAGGAATGGCGCCCGCTCGGTATTAAATCATGGACGCCGCGCTGTCGTCGTGCAAAGCGTAGAAAAAAAGAAAATAACAGCGTTTTGAAAAAAACAGGTCTTTGCTCGTGGGTATAGGCTGCGGTTCTCATCTGCCCGCAAAGTGTGCAGTTAATATCCATTAAAAATTGACAAAGTGCTTTCCATAACACCCCCACCACCCCTGCGCGCCGGCGGCCCCTCTAGTGGAGAGGAGAAGGCACTTGCTGGGCCGTGCTGGGCCCGGCACGACGCGGCTGGGTGGCGGGCGAGGGTCGCCGCTCTGGGAGCGTGGCGGGGCGCGGGGGTATAGGGGAGGGGGCGGAGCATCCCAAGGCACCCCCTGCACCCGCGCAATCATAAAACAAACGTCCCAGCTGCGGCCAAACGGCACACACGTGCGTAAATTTTTCATATATTTTCTTCGCCCGCGCGATCGAGCCCTGCTTATCTGTATTCGCTGCCCCCTCCTCCGCAAATCTCGCCCCCGTCTCTCTCTGTCTCTCTCTCTGTCTCTCTCTCTCTCTCTCTCTCTCTCTCTCTCTCTCTCTCTCTCTCTCTCTCTCTCTCTCTCTCTTAGCCTAGTACTGCCTCGCAGCCTGCAGTGACTAGAACGGTATCGAAGAAAACTCGCAGCCGTATTGGGCGGAGTAGCGTCGCGCGGTGAAGTTTGCGACCGCAAGACAGTCTCACAAGAGAGACTGGGACCAAAGGAGAGTACCGGGACCGGGCGATCTCGGGGTGTGTAGCGGGCATTCCAGGGCGCGGAATCTGGAATGTGTGATTGGCTGGCGGGTTCGGCCGGGGGAGTACGCCCGGGCAGGGGTCCAACTCTGGTGCGGGGCGGGGCGGGGCGGGGTGGGGCGTGGACACCGCCGCTCCCGGCGGGATCACTGGGGGAAAATGCTTGTTGTTGTTCGTGTCTGAGGTGTCGCATCTGGAATGGGGATGAGTCTTGATCGAGGGTAAGGGAGTGGGGGAGGGTGGGCGACAGCTGCTAGACGGATCTCTCTCGCTGCAGCAAGGGTTGAAGTGGGGGAGGAGAAGGGGGGGGGGTAGATGGATGGGAAAGGACAGGGCGGATAAGAGGGAGGCCGCCAGCGCCTCTTGGCAAAATATTAAACGTCCCGCGGGTGACGCCGTCATTACAGAAAGGGGGAAGCATTTCTTGTTGTTTCGAAACGTTTAGCGACTTGTGTCCGCGCGCGTTATCTGTCTTCCCCCACTCCATACCCCTCTCTCCCTCTCTCTGTGCACCTGCGCAGACGGCTGCTTTACTATTGCGCGCGCCGAGCCCCCTTCCTCCCAGTATGACGTGCTGTCTCAAAACGGAAAAAGTGGGAGGAGAGGGAGGGTTCCGCCCTGCCGCGCGTCAGGAATACCCCATTCTTTTACGCGCGCTCCCAAAGTCTCACGCGCCGGGGAGCACCTGGGCGCGGTGGTGGACACTGAGGGAAATGTTCGGGAGGGAATGTGTAAAACTAATTTCTGATCACCCAGAAAAATGGAATGTTCCAACAACGATTGTGTGGCAGACGAGGGACAACCATATAGGTTATGGTTACACTCGTCTACCATACAGTGGACGTTAGTGCATTCATTTTTTGTCGGGTTTGATTATTCATTCCTCGCTTCACCCTCCCCTGCCGGACGGCGTGCACGACTGACTCTCCGTCCGGCGCGGCGCACGGTGAGGAACAGACTGCAGTGATCTGGGCTGCAGGGCTCGCTCGGCCCTCCCCGCCCCCGCCGCAGTGCAGCGCGCCGCGCTTCCTCCCGCGTAATATTTAATGCATCGGGTGATCCTTGAGGAAGTCATCGCCTTGAAAGAGTTTTCCTGTTCGGGGTGTGAGCGGCACCGGCAAGGCGAGAGAGAGAGAGAGAGAGAGAGAGAGAGAGAGAGAGAGAGAGAGAGAGAGAGAGAGAGAGAGAGAGAGACTGAGAAACTAAGGTTCTGAGAAAGAAGTTGTGAAGAGCGGAGAGAAAGAAAAGGAGGAACGCGCAACTGTGCAAAAATAATGATACACGTTTTCATTGTACTGCGTCGGTTCATGCTTCTTTTGCATGGCCCTTCTTTTCCCCCTTCTGAGTACACATTTTCTTTCACACGCATACTCACACTCACACGCACACTCACAAGCATGCAAACAGAGTACAACAAATAAAAACCTTTGCTATAATACGCTGTAGGAATCTAAAACGTGAAGAAAAAATTAACATATTAGGCAAATTAGGTTTCACTTCTGGTTTAACCACGCATGTGAGTTGTTGGATTTACGGGGTGATTGCCTGAACTAGAGCAACGGGGTTCCGACAGTATACAGAAAACGTCATGAGATGGTCGCGGAGATGGGACCCGCAGTGACTACTTGGTTCCGCCAGTAAAAGAATCCTCTTGCTGCTCGCCATTCCGGGCGGCGCGAGTCGTCTAGACTCATTATAAACGGGTGCAAACACTCTGGCGTCTGTCACCGGGCGGGAGGGGGGGGGGGGCGGGGTAAATGGAGAACGCCAGAGGGCTGGTTGTGTCGCATTGTGTAAGAGACGGGGAAAAGGAGTGACAGACGTAGCGTAGAAAATAGAGAAGTTTAGAAAGAGAAGGCTCTTACCGTAGCGTCCAGGGGCGGCGGCGACCTTCTCTTGGCCTCGCGGTCAGACAGGGACAGGTGGAGGTAGACAGAGATAGGTAAGGTAAGACAAAGACGACAGACAGTGGAGAGAGATAGAGAGTATAGCAGCGGTAGTGGTGGATAAAGCATGTTGCAAACACCAGACAGGGAAGAGACTAAATATTGAAGCTGAAATAGAGAGGGGGGGCTGCGCTAGGGTGTGAGCTGAGCTGAGGCTGAGGCTAGGGGCTCTGTTTACCGGGGGCTCCTGCGACCTGGTGGTGCACGCTGCGGTGCGCGCCGCCGTGCCCTCCGAGACTTGGGGGTCCTTGGAGTCCTCGGGCGGCGGCCGGGGCTGGGGCCGGGGGCCCCCCTGGCCCTGGCCCTGTGTGCAGACAGACTGTCCGAGAGCCCTGCCTGATGGCGCGGAGAAGAGCAGAGAGACGCCAGTTTGTTTGGAGTGTGCACCTGTGTGTGTGTGTGTCCGTGTCCGTGAGCGGTGTTTGTGCGTGTGTGGTATATGGGGTAGAGGGCTGCGGGAGGTCGCCGCCGGCTGAGGGTTTCGCTTCGCGGAATTGCCAACTCACTTCGGCCAAACTTCGTTTGTCGCGATCCCTCTGGAGCAGATTTGCCAACCTTCCCCTCCGCCGGGGCGGGACGGGCCGGGCTGGAGTAGGGCTCCGCGCCCGTCGCTTCACCGCGACAGGGGCGGGGCGGGGCGGGGCGGGGCGGGGCGGGGCGGCACACGCCGTGGAGTGTAGCGTGAGCCGAGCTCCCCTGGGGTGGGGGTGGGGTGGGGGAGAAGACGCTTCACCGAGGCGCGGTGAGTATGCAAATTCTGTAGCGTGGAGGCGGGGCGGGGCGGGGCGGGGCGGGGCGGGCGGTCTCACTTACCCTGGAGTCCAGCGGCGCGGGCTTGTGCTCGCTGTTGTCCACCTCCTCCCGCTGGAGGCTGAGCGTGTCCAGGCTGAGGTGCAGCCGCATGGGCTGCGGCCGGGCCTTGCCGTCGGAGACGGTCACCATGCCCGTGCGCACCTGCGGGTCGGGGAAAAGCATTACCATTACTGCAAACAAGGTTCGTCGTCATTCACATAAAAGACTTCATCCAGGAAACAGTTTTCGGAATGTTTTCAGAGTATAGACTAGAGTTATTTATTTATTTTTTTGCCGAGCGCTACACGGCCGCTCAGCGCACGGCCATGCGTGAGGCAAACACCCGACACGAATACAATTTCATTTCCGCCGGCCTCGGCGTGCCCCACTCCACCCCGCCTCGCCCTGCCCCACTCCGCCCCGCCTCGCCCTACCCCGCCTCGCCCTACCCCGCCTCGCCCCACCCTGCCCCCCCGCGCCTACTCCGCCCCACGCCCACGCCCTCGGTGCAATATGTGAGGCGACGTTCACAAGAGTTTTTCACCTACGTAAAAGGCGTATTTTCATTCCCCGGTTTGGCGCTGGAAGGGGTAGGGGAGAGGCAACTAATGGGCAAAAGGGATTGCCGAACCCCACCGCACAGCATTAGTGCTCATTACTGAGCGAAGAAAAAACCCACTCCGCGTCCAGTATATTTCTTGCTCGCTCTGCCCCTGACACGTGGTGCAAGGTCGAGATTTCCGCCGGGGTGTTACACTGTGTGGTCGAGCCTTTGACTCCACCGCCCGCGGGTGCAGATAGACCCCCGCCCCTCCCTCCTCCCTCCAGCGCACTCCATCTCTCTCGCACTCGCAAACGGATGTCCGGCCGCGGCATGGCGACCCGCGACCCGCCCAACGAGGGCTCTCGCTTCCGGACGGAAGACACTCTACTTCCGGCTGGCAGTGCGAGCCGGGCGGGCCGGGCCGAGCCCGGGCAGCGGCAGGAAGTGGGAGTGGAGGTCGCGGGGGTGGAGGGGGAGGGGCCAGCTCCGGGCAGCAGCAGCAGTGAGGCAGGATGCTCAGCTCCAAACGAAACGTTGGCGTCAGAGGGCGAGCAGGGTGTGGAGGGGCGTGGCGAGGTGAGGCAGGGCGGGGAGTGGCGGGGCGGGGAGGGGTGGGGTTCGGCTGAGCTGCCGCATATCACTCTGGCTCGCGGTCAGGAGAGGAGAAAGTGGATGGGCTCGCCCGCGGGCGGAACTACTTGAGACCACGGCCGCTGTGTAGGTGGGCAGCGCTGAACCTCGCCAGGAATCCCAGCAAACAGGCAAACAGTATTTTGGGTGTAAAACTTATCGAGATGCGTATATTTTTTTGGTCACTAAATTATAAATAGATCCTCCGTACTTAGATTCCTGTCAAGAGGATGGCCCCGTAACGCTTAGCTTGTTGAGATGGGTGTGGCTGCTGAGGGCGGCGGGCGGGGCTGGGCGGGGGCGGGGGCGGGGCCGCCTCCCGGGCTCCTAACGGTGTCTCCCCAGGCATCTGACCCGGGCGCCTCTCCTGTGGGGCCGGGCGGGGCGGGGCGGGGCGGGACGGGGTGGAAAGAGGGGGGCTTCTCGTGTAAGGCGAAAGTTATGGGGAGGGATCACGGGGCGAGAGGGTGACAGAAGACGTCCCTCGCCTCGCCCGCTGCTCCACGCCCCCTGCCCCCACCGCCACCTCGGCTCTGGTGGAGGCCTCCGACCCGACGCGTCCCTGCCGAGCACCTCCAAGAGGTCCACGATGATGTCCGCAGGCGGTTCACCTCATTCCGACTCAATTTTGGAACTATTTAAGAGGTGTACAAATTCTCCCAATAAGATAGTCGAAGAGAACAAATTCTTCCGGTCAGAATGCACTGCGCTGCAGCAATCGGGCGGTGGAAACGTCACGCCCGCACCGCCCAATATCGATTTGTGTTAGCATCGCTACTATCTTAGTACAAAGTCTAAAACTATGATAGGGTGAAAGTACAAATTGCGTACAAATTTTCGGCGCATAGTACAAATTTCGATCGGCACTGCGCGGTGGGCGGAGCGTGCTTGACGGAGCTGCGTGGAACGCTAGGCCAGAGCGCCTGTTGGAGCGAGCATAGGCAACCCGCCCACACCGCTGCGTGACGGGACGGCATACCTCCTAGGGGCCTCCACCACGCCGCCGCCGTGCAGTCTGGCGAACGGGACGCAGGACGCAGGACACAATCAGACATCTGTCGCGTTGTCATGTCCAGTCTTTTATTCAGAGTCCTCATTCTTTATGGCCATAGGAAGTAGAGAGAAAGAGAAAGGGGGACCGATGGAGAGAGAGGTCCGGGGGGGGGGGGGTCAGTGGTAAATGGGAGGCGGGGGTTGGCCGGCCCACCCCGTCAGTGGTGTGGGCCGCGGCAGAGGCAGCCTCGGGGGAAATAAGAATGATGAATCATTTATTCCGGTCGGGTGACATTCAGAGCGGAGCGCATCGGGTCGCTCAGCTGACCAGCCTCCGTGCCGTGCCTGCCCCGCCCCGCACCAATCACAAGCGCACAACCAACCGGTTTTCCGAAACCTTTCAAGAGTTTTTGTTCTCGGTACTCTGTTTGGGTTAAGATAAATTGCCCTTTTAAAATTGCGAACTGGATGCACTTGTGGCACGGCCGGCACGTCTCTGGGCCCCGCCACGCCACGCTGCGCCACGCCACGCCACGCGGGTCACCCTCGGGCCGTCCGGGAGAGGAGAGGGGAGGGTTTGTCTATCGATCCCGCAGCTAGTCGCGGCCTTGGGGCCTTGGGTACGCCCCGCCCGGCCCCACCCTGCCCGGCCCCGCCCGGCCCCGCCCGGCCCCGCCCGGCCCCACCCGGCCCCTCCCGGCTCGGCTCGGCTCGTCCCTGCCACCGCTCAAGCATCAGCCTGACCGGCACCCTGACCAACCACAAGCGCCTCATTGGGGGAAACATAACCCACACACACACACTCACCCAGACGGACGCGCGCGCCCTCACGTAGCCTACACACACACACACACACGGGAGACTTTGGGTCCGTGCCATTACCATACCAACATAATCCCGCGGGAGCTCTCACAGCCAGCCTCCCATCCTCCTTCTTCATCCCCCACCTGCAGGCCCCCATCCCCCTCCCCCACATACACACAACCCGCTTGCGGCGCTCCATCTAACGCCCTTATTACGACGCTCGAAAAAACATAGAGGTAATGGGCAACGTATGCGTTGCAGGGCACAGAGATTATATCTCTGGTTTTCATTTCGCAAATAAAGCACATTGCTTAAAAAGTTTGTATTTCGTTACGTTATTGACTTTAATTTTTAATGACCGTTTAAATTTAATAAAGGAGATCTTAATTTCGATGACAATCTCATTACACTGTATTGAAATATATTTCGGATTAGATACGTCTCCTTAAGTATAATATTTTGCTCAAATGCCTGTAATTCTTGTGTCTGCGTCTCCGTTTTCCACTCTCGTTATTGTCAGTGCTCTGCGCGCGTAACACCTGTAACACCCGTATCGGTGAAAAGGCGCCGTCGTGGAGCAAAACGAAATGAAACGGAGATGGGAGGAGAGAGATATGGAAACACGCGAGGTGACGTGGCGCCCCACCCCGCCCCGCCCCGCCCCGCCCCGCCCCGCCCCGCCCCGCCCCGCCCCGCCCGGCGCCAGCCACGGCATGGGCTGCAAGAAGCGCACAGATCCGGCCGCGCACAGTGCTGGGCTGCGCTGCACCCGAACAGCTCCGCCGGCCGCGAGTCGCGAAGGGAAGCGGTTGAGGAAAAGCGACGCGATAAATCAGTCATCACCCACCCGCCGGCGCGGCGTCGCGTCGCGTCGCCTTGTATTTCCCGCTCTTCTCTTTACGTTTTTTTCTGTTTATCTGCCCATTGGTTTCGCATCGATCTTTCCTGGCCTCCCGCCCCCCTCCCGTACCACCTGCACCGCTCTCCTCTCCCCGTCCCTCCCTGCGGCCCTCCCCCTCCCCCCTCCCACCCTCTTCCTCCCGCTCGCTCTCACTCACTCTGACATGATCCATCATCCCCTACGGGTTAGGCAGCCGGCGCTGTACAATCTAACGCATCTCGCCCGGCTACACTGACACTGACGCCCCACGCCGCGCGCCGTGCTCCCTGCTCCCCCCACTGGCTCAAAACATTCTGACACGCAGCTACACACTGCGACTCTTCAACACGAAATAGGTGCCCAGTTTAATTTTATATGTGTATAGTTCTCCACTGCAAATCTTCGAATCCAGATTCTCGCCCGAAAAAGGAAAGGACACTTATTTTCCTTGCTGAGGGTGAGAATTTTAAACCTCACTCTATTTGAGCGAGATATTTTTTAGCCTCGCTCTATATGAGTAAGGGTTTTTTAGCCTCACTTTATTCAAGCAAGAATTCTCACTCTATTCGGGCGAGATCACAAAATTATTTCTCAAATAGAGTGAGAAAAAAAAATTCTTACTCTCCAGAGAGTAATAAAATTACCCTCAAATTCTCGCCCGTATAGGAGCGAGAATCAGGATTCGTTCATTTTCAGTGTCCTGTGACCGCACGCTCTATCTCTCTCCCTCTGTGGTTGACGGACATCCCTTCGCCCACCTGCACGCCGCGGCCGACCTATTCCTGGCCTCTACCACTGATTACACGTGCACACGTGCAAACATTGAGCACGCCTACGTGTTGGGCTGGTCACCCCGCTCCGCCCCGCCTCGCGCCCCGCCCTGCCCCAGCCTCGCACAGCCTGAGCAACACCGAGCTTGTGCGTGGCGGGGCGGGGCTTTTCCTTCTCGCCCCCCCCCCCCCCCCCCCCTTTGAAACCAATGAACACCTAAGCGATATTTTCCCTTTTTTTGCTGGCGTTTGCTCGACATTATCTTTATGGGTGTCAGTAAATCTCAATAAGCTTAAAATAATTGTAACGCGATAAGATGTTGCGTACACCTATCCCATATGAGTGTCAAACGGCTCACAGCTAACCACGTTCCCAGAGCAAAATTGAAAGTGTCTCCCTCGATAATAGGTTGCGGTATTCATTAGGACCCTCCGGTGGCCGGGCGGGGCGGAGCGGGGCGTGGCAGGCCGTGATTAGCGGCGAGTCATGGTGCACTGGGTCATCATCGGCGAGTGCGCGGCGTGGCGCGGCGCAGAGCAGAGTCGTTACGAGGGATTGCTAACCCGATCTGAATAATGTCGACGAGGTCGCCCCGCCCCGCCCCGTCCTGCCCTGCCCGCTCCGCACGGATTACCAACTCATTTGTCATTCTGGTCTCGGACCGCTACAGAACGGAGCCACGCACGGGCGCGGGCAGGGGGAGGGGGGGGGGAGAAAGGAAAGCCCGCCGTGTGCACCCGGCCCAGCCCGCCCCCCAAAAGAAACTGAGTTCTCGATTCAAGCACAGCACTGGACTTGAATTGTGTACAATTTGGGCTCAGCTTGAGATGCAAATAAGTAGTGTTCTGGAGACATTTATGGTCAAATGGTACTTGATTGAACCACATTGGACTTGAAACAGTAACTTGCCTTTTTAATGGGTGCGGCCTGTCGCGGTTGTGCACCGTACCGCAGCTTACCGCACCGTGATCTGCTGAAAGAGCTGCGGCGTAATATTTCTGCCCTCGAAAGCGACGCGTCGAATGGGAGTGTCGTAATAGATATCGGCGCGCTCGTTTCGTTCTCAATATCATCTCCGCCTCCGTCACCTCCCTATACTTCTGGGTGTTTATATTGAAGTTTTTTTTCGTCAGCCTGCCCCCCCCCCCCCCCTCCCCGGTGCCCCGCCCCCTTGCACAGCCGCGCCACGCGCGTGGAGGAGGGCTAAGTCCAGGAACAATGCGAGAGGAAAGCGGCATAAAGGAGCGGCAGGGCCAGACTTGCCATTCTCTTCTACGCCCCCCCCCCCCTCCTCTCTTCTCCCTACCCTGCCCCCGTTTTTCCCACGGGCACCACCGCACTGTGAGAAAAAAATTAATGGTTATAGGAGAAATTTACCATGAGAAAAATTGTAATGACACTTAGTATCGACTTGTCATTCTCAATTACAATACTGGCTTTCGTTAACTTTTTTTGCTGTTTTGAAGCAGACCGTCGTCCTGGATATTGCACCGAGAATTGGGTTCCTTCCTGGCACAAGGCGCGTGTTTGATGTTTTTCTTAGGACGGAATGATTACTTTGCGCCAAGACTCCCTCATGTTTCCATAAGGTGCTGAGCCCCGCCGCGCCGACTAAAATCTTATTCTTGTTCTTTGTACTGAGCCCTTCCTGCGCCCGAAAACTTTCTGTCCGGGAAATGCAATGGTTGGCACCTATAGCGAGAAAATTGTTCTCTACGTAGACTGTTTCACCGTTTAGATAATCCCCCGTATACTGAGCTACCCAGAAAACGCCCCAATGACATAGAATGAGCCTTTAAATGGGGTACGCGGTAGAAGAATGAAAACCATATAATCTCCCCCTACTCTCTCTCTCTCTCTCTCTCTCTCTCTCTCTCTCTCTCTCTCTCTCTCTCTCTCTCTCTCTCTCTCTCTCTCTCTCTCTCTCTCTCTCTCTCTCTCTCTCTCTCTCTCTCTCTCTCTCTCTCTCTCTCTCTCTCCCACCCCCGCCCCTCGCCCCTTAAAAATGCATACGGGCGCACACTCACGTTCGTGACGACATTATTTCAGTAAAACAAAAAGTTGTAGTTAAAGAGGATCCTCCATGAATGTGCCTTTAAATTAAAAATCATGTTCAAGAAGGAAGACGGTATTTTTATGACCGGCGAACGGAAAGCTAAAACCAAAGAATGAATGGCGCGAGCGAGGAAGCCTTTACCCACGGCAGGGTGGGACCGTGCAGCGCCCAAAGGCGGGAAAATATTCTTTTTCCTCTCTCTATTATAAAATTTTAGCCCTGGGCTGAAAATGACATTTCAGAAAAGAGCCGCGCAGAATACGCAGGGCCTTATAGGAGGGAGAAATGCGCTCGCTTCGCACACTCGGACTGAATGCAAATTCCCACATATAGTTCGCGCTCGCGCACATGTCCGTAATTGTCTTTTGATCTCATCATTTATTATTGATAGATTTATAGAAAAAGCGTTGTGATTGATCCATCCAACACCGTTGGCGAAACGATGGAGGTGGCAAGAGCTGTAGGGAAATGGAGGGAAAGTAAGCTGTGCTCCACGCTCCCGCCCCGCCCCACCCCGCCCCGTTCTGCCCCGCCCGCGCCGAGAGCGAGTGAGAGCCCCCCTCTCTCCCTGTGTTCTCGCTGCACCCTGCGGCGCGCCGCCACCCCTGCGCCGCGCTGAGTGAAACCCAATGAGGTTTGAAACCGGAAGTCATTCGGCCATTCCGACTCGAGAGGGTTTTGAAGTGCCCGCTTGGGGTGGGCCTTTTTCGAGCGCGAGCGGGGCGGGGCGGCCCTTCTCTTGCGTCCCACAGCGCGGAAACGTTTTCCAAAGAGGGGTGCTTTTGGCCCGGTGCCAGAAGGGCTTGAGGCCCAGCGGCGTGCTAAGGCGGGGCGGGGCGGGGCGGGGCGGGGCAGTGCGGGTGAGGTGGTGGGGCGAGGTGGGGAATGCCGGAGCCGCTCTTACGAATAATTGAGTAAAACGTCAAAAATAATGCAGAACGACTCAATGCGTATACGGCAAATACATCGCAGCCTCAACCTATCGAATTGAAATGCTTTATGCTATCCAAAAGTTTTTGGTCTAAGTACAGGAGAAAACTATCGAAGAAACGCTTAGCAAGTATAAAAAACCATTAAAGAGTTCACAGTTTGTGCTCCTATCTTCGAACGTTTTTATGTAGCTGACGGGTAATTTAGCAGCCGAAGGGTGAGTAGCGACACAGTTAGGGAAGGGAAGGGAGAGCGATGGGGGAGAGGCGAGGGGGTGAAAAATGGGGACCCCGTCTTATCCGCGCGTCACAACCCCAGGCCCCTTGTTATCCGATGTGGAATTAGTCGGCAGCCCTCTAAACCAGAACCGCCACCGCCACCGCCACCGCCGCCACCCAAACCCTCTCCCGCCTACCGCCTTTATCCCTCTCGTCTCGTGGCACTCAGGACCAGAGATGCTTTGTGGTCGCTGCGGAGGGCGCGGCCCGGCCACTCCTCTGGCTAATTTAATAATTATTATTGCAATGTTTGGGTATTACTGTCCCTCTTTTTTTTTCAATGTAAGTCAAAAACTTTGTTACTTTAGCTTTCATCCGCTTTGTGTTCTGTTTCCCAGTCTCTCTCTCTCTCTCTCTCTCTCTCTCTCTCTCTCTCTCTCTCTCTCTCTCTCTCTCTCTCTCTCTCTCTCTCCCCCTCTCTCTCTTACACACACAAACACTCTCTCTTTATCTTTGTGTCTCCGTCTCCCTCCCTCCCTTTCAGTAGAAAGTTTCTAGCGATGACACTCGTGCGGTGGATTTAATTATTGTCGTTGGAAGTAGTGGTGGAGACTGTTGGAGGGGAGCCATCCCCAGTTGGCCGCCCCGCCCCGCCCCGCCCCGCCTCTAGCCTGAAGGGGTAGGGGAGGGCGGGCGTCTTGGATTTCAACTGCACGCGGGAGGGTCGCGGGTCGGGCCCGGCCGGGCCGGGCGGCAGCAGGGACCGGAGGGGGATCATGTGGACTGCTGCCGGAATGCGTGGTAAATTTGAGTTTATGGCGGCGGGCGAGGGGGCGAGGGGGCGAGGGGGTGCAGGTTGCGGGGGCAGCAGCACCTTTAGGGGCGCGCGGGGCACGGGGGTAGAGGAGCCAGAGGTAGAAAACTTGAGCTAATAGCTTCCTCCGCTCCGGACCGGCAGTGCAGGAGGCCGGAGCCGGGGCTAGAGCAGAGGGGAGACTCCGCGCCGTCTGAATATTCCACCAACGCGGCCAGGGCTCGCAGGGTGGACGAAAGAAATTAGTCTGCGCAGGATCTTTATTTTCATTTTTAGGGGGGGGGGGGGCGAATCTCTTTTGCAGTGGTTCGCGCTGGAGTGTTATCTTTCTTAATAGCCCTGTTTGAAACATTAATTGGAGACGGGTGGGAGTTTTGGTCTGGTATGGTGCATGTAACTGGCTATGGCGGCTATAGCTAGGGGCCTAACTGCTAGGCCGATAAGGGGCAAAGTATACAGTGATGACGACTATCCGGCTCAGGGTTAGGGTTTTGGAAAGACAAGTTTCTGATGAATCTGTCCCCAAAGTAAACAAATAGTGTAAACAGCAATTTTTAAAAAAATTGCGGCAAGTTTACACGTTTTCTTAATGCGTCAGGTGCTGTGAAATGGAGGATTTCACTTCATTGTGACATGACGTCGTGTGTGTCATGTCGCCGCGCTCAACCTGTTAAAAAGAGATGAAATTACACTGGAAAAACAAACGTTGCGTGCGTCACACTTGCAAGTGCGACCCCTGGACAGGTCGCATCATGTGGTGCGACCGTAGTTTTGGTCGCGTTTGTGATGCGACCTCCTATGTGAAATGCCGTATACCCTGGAGCTTGCGTCGCATCGCATGGTGTGACGTAAATTTAGGTCGCATTATGTGGTGCGACCGAAAATGGTCACACCAATTGATGCGACGCACGTCACGTTTGTTTTTCCAGTGTATAAAACTCTGACGGTCTCGGCAGACACCCGACAGACGGCCAGGCGTAGCGGGGAGCCCGGGCCGGGCCCGGGAGGGACGAGTGGGGAATGCACACACTCCCTGCCCTGCCCTGCCCTGCCCAGCTAAATGCAGGCGTGACCCCCGGCCCTAGCCCGCCTCACCTGCCCTGCCCGCGGCCCTGCTGCCCCCGCCATTCCCATTGGACCGTGGGGGGCTTTACAGCTCCATAGCTTCTCCAGGCCGGGGGTAGGGGGGCGAGGGCGGAAGCCAGGGGATATGCGGGGGAGGGGAGGGGAGAGGCGGCAGCCAATAGCGCTCCTGCGCACTATTGGCGGTAAAATTAATCCCACTGACCGCAAAGGGGAGGGGAGGGCCGTGTGGAGCGGAGCGGATTGGAGCGGAGCGGCCGCTACACGGCTGCGGAACGGCAAGAGTTGTAATTGCTGACGATAAGGAATCGGAACACAGCGTCGTAAAGGAAGAGGGAGGCTAGCGCGCTGCTGCTGGCCCGGCCCGGCCCCGGGGAGCGCCTGGCGGGTAGGCAACGCGCTCGCGCCGGTGCGAGGAGCTGCGGATGTGGCCTACCTCGACGGGGGCTCCCGCAGACGTGCCCTCTGCAAGTCGTCTGGGTGGCTGCTACTGCTGACCGGCGGGGCATCGCCCGACACCCGCCGGCCGGCAGCGCCGCCCACCCCAACCGGTACCGGTGCGGTGCCAACTTCTTTCCGTCCAATGCGAATCTTTCAAAATGACTTTTCCAGCAAGCAGAGAATCTATTCGCAGTGAGGACAGAGGCCTTACCATGTTTGCTCGGTGCTCTAGCCTCCGGTGACGTCACGTGCTGGTGCTGGTCCGGGCCATGGTGCGGCACCCCGCGGAGCTTGGACCGGCTCGACGGGGTCCCGGACGGGAGGTGGTACCCGCCGTATAAAGTCCCGGACAGTCGAGTCGAACTGAGCGTCGGCCTGGGTCCGGCCCCGCCAGCCCCGCGCGGTGCGGCGCTCCGCTCGGCCCTGCGCTCGGCCCTGCGCTCGCCCCTCGCTTCGGCGCGGCGCGGCGCGGTGCGGCGGACTCGGTGCGGGCGCGTGGCTGCGCTCCAGACGGCTCGGCGCCCCGCTCCACTCTGAGCAACAGACCGCCAACACGCCCCCGCCCCGCCCCGCCCCCGCCCCGCCCCGCCCCCGGGCTCGGAGCCCCGCCCCACACCGTACCACGTTGAACCTGCCCCGCCCCGCCCCGCCCCGCCCGACCCATTCACCGCCAAAGGGCCGGCGGGACCGCGGCCGCGGGGTCTGGGGCCTCGGCGGCGACCCGGTGTAGGGCGGTGGGCTGTGCTTGGTAATGGCGGTGTGAGAGTATAGGAAGGTGGCGGGGGCGAGGGCGCCAGGGCACTCCGAACTCCCCTTATCCGGGGCGTTGAAGTAAACGCGCTAAGGTTCGCGTTGAATGGTGCATCGTTTGCCCTCGCCCCCTCGCCCCGCCCACGCCCGCGCCCGTGGCCTACTGCCGCCCCGCCCGGAGGCGGCCGGAGGCACACGGAGCCGAGGGGTCACCCGCCTGCTCGCAGTCCGGCCGTAACGCTAGCCTCACGCCGGGTCAGGCGCCCCCTTCGATTTTTCTCTTGGCTCTGTAGGCGGGTGCCGGCGCTCGGTACCGTGGTGGGAGCGGAGCGGAGGGGGCTCGGGTGGGGTGGGGGCTGGTTTGTACTCCTCGGGGCCGCGGCGCATGCGCAATGCGCATCCTAGGCTGTCCTCCTTTCGCGATCCAGCCCCCTCCCCTGCCCCCGCCTCGCCGCCCCCTGTCACCCCCACCGCACCCCTGCCCAGGAGCACGTTTCGCTGTATTGTAGGTTAGTGCACGCTGGCCGGCGCACTAATGGTGCTCTGGTTCGCCTTGAGCAGCCCTCTGGGGTCGCACGTCCCGGGAGAGTCACCTCCAGGGGGCTGATGGGTCCAGCTTCTCCTCGCCCGCCTTCCCGCGTCCATATTAGGGAAGAGCTAATGCCTCCTGCAGCGAGGACCTGGTAAAGAAACTCGTCGAGCGCAGTAATAGAGCAATTTACCGCGGCGTAACAGCTCCATCGGTAGAGCGGTGGTCGCGATTGCGCGGAGCTCGGGTTTGTGGAGACACCTCCCGATGCCGCGGATCTGAGGATCTGACGCCGGGGCGGGCGGGTAATGGAAACACAGATGAGAGTCGCGGCGCTCTGCGGTGAGCGAGGGCCTCGCCTCGCCTCGCCTCGCCTCATCGTGTTTGCGTATGTATGTATGTATTCTCTCTCTCCGATCGCGATCCCACCCGTGTAACCCCGGGGGCGCGGGCGCCCAGCACAGCCCAGCACAGCCCAGCCCCGACCCGACCCGACCCGAGCTAGCAGAGAGAGGTTTGTCTACGGCGAAGCGATGAAGAAGCTGCGTGTTCCATCCAGCGCGTCCACACGTTATTTACAGAACGTGTTTTTTTTTTCTTTTACGCACGCCTTATTTGTTTCTTTTGTTTGTTCTTCTACGGCGATTTTCAGCGAGAGCTTGCGAAGAATAAAAGAAAGAGTGCCAGGGCGCCGCGCATCAACATTCCGGTCAGTACGGCGCCGAGAGTAAACATTTGAGTGCCTTTTTTGCCTTCTTTTTTGTCGGTGTGCAGTTGTGCGTGCGCTCTATTTTACCTAATTATCTTTCCGTCGTCGTCAGGGGTTGTAGTACCTGGCGCAGGCACGCCAGTGGGGGAGGGGGTGGAGGCCATACACCTCGTCTCAGGCTGATCTAATCAGGAGGAAAAGAAAATTCATAATTGCTTTAGCGCCCGGCCACGCCTCCGGCCGTGCCGCCGGCAAGAGCACCCGCCCAGAAAAATTGCAGAAAAATAGTGAGGCGGCGATCTAAATCGATTTTTTCTGTGTGTCAGGCGTACAGCCGTTTTTCTTTTCCCGTCCCTTTAGAGGCCTTATAGTCGTCATGGGGCTGCGGCATGACCCACTAACGCACAGCTGATTTGCCGCGGCCGTTTAGGAATTGTTATCTTGACTTTACTGCCATAGTAACTCTGTGGGTTTGACAGCTGGGCTGCGCTTTATATTCGCTACTTTATTCCCGCAGTACTCAACATGCACCCCCTACTATGCCCGGCCTCCCCCTCTCCGCTCACACCCCGCTCTTTCTTCTCCGCGCCTCTCTCCCTCCTCCCTCCCCCTTCCCCCTCTTTCTCGTACCCCCTCCCCTCCCGATCCTCTCTGCTATCAGAATTTAATTCCACTGTCGTTTCGTTTTGCCGTCTTTCCTTTCTGAATCTAGATATGATCCCCGAAATAAACCTAAGTCGAATATCAATATCGCGCGGCTTCAGGCGATGTCATTAATCCGGCGTTCTCACCTGGTGAGGGGTGTTTGAAGGAGGAGGGGGGAGACCAAAGGGAGGGTGAAACAGCAAACTGCTGCAGCAGGAGCAGGCCCCCAAAGGGAGGGGAAGGGGAGAGGAGGGGAAGGGGGGAGGGGGAGGGGCAAACCCGGGCCGTCCAGAGCTGAGAGGCACGACAGAAAACCACCCGGCAGACATTCTTTGTAAACAAGAAACGTCTGACCGTTTCATTCCGGCGGGCAGGGGGGGGAGAGGATGGGTTGGGTTGGGGGCTCCGCCTGTACTCTAGCTTTTTCCCCCTCTTTTTGGGGAACAACCCTCTGTCGTGTTTTTTAATGTGCCCTTTTTTCCTCCTTGTTTTCTGCGCTGAACTCGGTGCAGACAGAGTAAAGTCACCTCGGTGGAGATGGTGGCGCTGGGTCAGTGTCGTTGTTACCTTCTGGCCAGTAGCCCCACCCCACCACGCCGCCCGTCACGCTTCGGTACGACCTCATCACGCCAGCGCACCACCAGTGATGACCTCATCTTAGCGCCGCTGCGAAACAACGGCGAAAGCGAGAGAGCGGGTGGAAGGGGGGGGGGGGCGAGACGAGAGGGGAAGGTAGGGGAAGGCTGGTCTACGCGCTTCTCGCCTTTTTTTCACCACCTTTTCTCCTCCAACTCAGCGGCAGAGCGCGGCTCTGGTTGTGCTTACCCACCCCGCCCTGTCCCTCTCTTTTTCCGACCATTATCGACTACTTTTGGGTGCAGTGCATTACGCTTAGCGTTGCCGTAATTATTTCGCGCACAAGTATATAGACGTTTTGAGAAATAAATTTGAAAGTGGGTGGCGCCACACCAGGGGCGTATTAAGGTCCTGTAGACAGTGGGGGCGGTGCCCTGGAGGTGGCCTACATACAAGGGCCTTGTACCTCAAGTTGCCTACCTTTCAGGTGGTTCACTAGAGCCCGACAGGGGGGATTCTACCCCCCCCCCCTTCCCTTAGTACGCCCCTGCGCCAAACCAGCGTTTTGTCACGCCAACGGCAAAACTGTCAAGTTACCCTAGCTACGGTACCCACCATCAGTCCTGCTGGGTATGTAATGGGGCGGGGTGAACGCGAGGCGCAGTCGAGCGTCGGCGATACTCCTGGTCGGGGGCTGATGTCCCTCGCGCAGGGAGTACGGACACATATCGATTTGATTCTTTTTGCGAGTGACAGGAGGGAAAGGGGTTTTCCTGTTTCTACTGGCTGCTGCTGTTGTTGCCACTTCTCTACGGAAGGAGATGGGAGCAGCGCCCCCCCCCCCCTCACCTGAGTCATGAGGACGGGGGAGAGGGGGGCTGAAAGTGAGGGAGGAAATGAAGGAGACATGCCGCCAGTATAGTCAGAGATGGCGAAAGATTTGTATTGAAAGGAGATACATTTGCAAGAGGCGCTGAAAATGCAGCCCGTGCCATATGTGTATACCGAGGCGACGCACAGGTGTTTTCTAATCGCCCAGTACACGTATACCGCCCTCTGACCGCACTCATACACGCGCGCGCGCGCACACACACACACACACACACACAGAGTGGCTCCTGATCCTGATGCGTGATACGTGCTCCCCACGTTTCCCCATCGTACGATTAGTTGCGGTCGTCGCGTCTACGTGTGTCGTGTTTTAGAAGACCCCTCCACCTTCCTCCCCGACGCATCTACCATGCCTGCAAACCGACCCACGCCGCAGTTACATGGAGACGGATAGCAGTGGGCTTAGAATCCTAGGAGCCAAACCTGTAAGGAAAAGTCTCCTGTCGTCGGTCGAGTTTTCTTAGGTGTTTTTTTCACACGCTCTTCATTATTCACAAAAATTTTTAGTCTTAAATAAAATTCCCCTGGATTAACCCTCTGTAGCCCTTGTTTGTTACCGATAACAACATCATCGAAGTGCTGCGGGTCTACCTCCCCGCTCCCCGCCCCGGCCATAAGGCGCCTAGGCCCCTGGGGGTAGGCAGGCCTGCAATACTGCGACGTCTTCTATACCAGGTCCCGTGGACCATTGCCGGCTCACCTTGTACTTTCCGACGACCCGCTCCTCAATGGGGGAGGCCGTCTTAAGCCTCATGGTGCCCGCCACAGCCGTGCCGCCTCACGGCCACGGCCTTACTGGAGCGCCCGGCCCGAACAGCGCCCGGACCTCGCCTCGTGCGCCGACTGTTTCACCTGTCGGACAACATCAAGAGAGTGACTTAGGAAGCTTTAAGTCTTGTTAGGTCCCTATCCTCGTAACTTAACCCATCGATGCGCCTTGTTCGTCAGGGAGGGCACGCGACGCGGAAAAGGGTCGTCGCAATCCGTCTACCGCCAAGCAGGTTCCGTGGGCCGTAAGATACTGTGTTAGAGTTTGCAGCTCTGTCATGATCTGCCGCGGTGCGCCGTGTGGAGTGGTATGGAGGGGCGGATGAGGAGTTCGCGGGGTTTCGGGCTGGCAACGCCACGCCACCACACGAGTCCGGCCCGACCCGGCGCCGGCCCCGCGGCGCCACGGAGTCGCGATGGGAGCCATGGGTATGGTGACGGTAGGGTAGGGGTAGGGGGGGAGGGCTGTCCCCTTGAGTGCCGGGGGTGGCTGGGGGTGCCGGGCCGGCGGCTGGGTGGCAGCAACGTTGGGAGTGGAGAGGGTGCCGACATCGAGGCGCCCTGTTCCATGGATACGGCGGAAAATGGTTGATAATCCGCTTTGGGGGAGCTTGGGAAGGGCGGCAGTACTGTGAGTGATGTCCCGCCTGTCTGGAGGAGGGGGTGGGAGGAGGCTGACCTGCGGTACCGAACCGATGGCGCACGTGCGGGCGAGCAAAATCAACGTGTGCTCCCCACGTCCTCGAGGAGCCTGCATATGCTCTCCCGACACATTCCCATGTTTCCATTCAACCGCGTGTCCGCGCTTATACTTTTCGCAACCGCCCCCGCGACTGACAGCCGCTGCCAAGGGCCGGGGGTTGCCGCCGCGCCGCCGCGCAGCCGCAGCGCGCCAATCGGTCCGGGGCCGGGGCCGGGAGGGGTGACTCTCTCCCTGCGGGCTGGCTGCTCTGCTCGATAGTCTCCCGGGTGCGGCGAAACTGACTCACCTCCTGGACGGCGATGTCAGCGGAGGACAGCAGCGCCGAGGTGATGAGCGCGGTGAGCGGGTGGACACCGGGGCAGTGGCGGGGCGGGGGCCCGGACCGGACCGGACCATGCGACAGCTGATTGTGGGGTCGGGATCTGGGGGGCCTGGCGCAGTCGCTCGACAGCGCGCGTGCGCAGCGGCAGCGCGGCCAGCCGCGCCTCCCAAGGACCTGCCCTGCCCCCTTCCTGCGCTGCCCCCGCCCCGTGCCCCGCCCCGCGCTGCCACGCCCCTCCCCTTCGCCCTCAACCGCGTGGAAGGAAATTGCTCCGAGCGCTGCCCGTTCTTGACCTAACGTCACCTCGGCCTCGGCATCCCGTGTGTCGGGGAAAAGCCCTAATGCAATTCACCCGAGAGTCACCCGTGATTACCCGCTATGCAGCGAACAAGAAGTCATATGGGGAATAATGTGTCCGCTTATTTGAAATAACGCGCCCTACTATCGCGGTGTCAAGTGTTTTTCAGATTTTTGTTTTACAGAAATTTCTTTTCTTTATGGAAAATTTTAGGCTTTCATTTGATAAGATGAGTTTTTCGTTTACGAAGAGGTCCTTTCTTGATACAGCGATACAGCACAAATATGTCCTTATCCCTCCCCCCTGCCTGCTCGCTCGGTCTCCTCCCGACGCACCCTCTGCGAGACTATATGGATGAAAAATTCAGTCTGGGGTGGCAACGGCAATATCGCCACCACTGCAGAAACTAAAGTCTCCCGCTCCACACATATTACATGACAGTTTGCGCCCTATGCAATGCAAGACGCTGGCTTTTGTATATTTCGTCAATTAAATCAGGGCACGTGTCGCCCTCGAAATATGTGGAAATACCGGAAATGCTTTTGACCCTATTTATTCGTCCCTCTATATTTCTCATCAACGTGTTTGCTCGACTTGCTGACTTGCCTCCCCCCACCCACTGCCCCCGCCACTGCACTGTACCGCAGCAACAACAGCAACAGAGCAGTTACGTCTGAGGTTTCAGATCAGCACCAGCTGATGATCTTTCACCGTCGCTCAAAGTCCAAAATCCAATATCCGCAATACAATAAGTGCTTCAGCCTGTACGCGCCACAAGGGCAGTAGCAGTAGTGTCTCCTCTCGGTCTTCATCCTCCAGCTTTGCTCCCGTTCCAAGATGAACTCGTTAAGGCTGGTTAACAAAGTCAATGTGAAGTCTGCCGAGGCTGTCAGTAGGTTGAGGCTAGCTGGCGCCGCTCCACGGTAAGGACCTGTGTTCTTGCTTGTGTGTTCAGGGGCTCGGCCTGGCCTGCTCGTTTGAAGCGCTTGCCTGCCTATGCTGCTAATTGCTGCACCATTGAACAGTACTGCATGCCACGTCCGTCGCTTGACCCAGCTTGCCCTTCCATCCGGAACTGACTAGAAATTTTGTTTTTAGATGCATCTCGACTACAGCGTCTTGCGCATCGGGCAAGACAGAAAAAACAAACAAGCCTGCCCCGAAGTCGCAGTCCTTTGTAATGAACATGTTTCGTGGTCATGTACAGGCCAGCCAGGTCTTTCCGTACCCTCAAGTTCTGAATGAAGAGCAGGTTGACACACTTCAAATGCTTGTGGACCCTACGTCTAAGTTCTTTGCGGTTTGTACAACTTATAATTTTTCTTGTTAAATTTTCTTTTTATGCAGCTTTTAACTTGGCTTGTTTTTACCTTAGGAGGTAAACAATCCCGACAAGAATGACCAATTGGAAAAGGTTGAGGATCAATCTTTGGAGGGATTGTGGGAGCTTGGAGCCTTTGGTTTGCAAGTACCACAGGAGCTTGGTGGGCTTGGACTTAACAACACGCAGTATGCCCGTCTTGTTGAAATTGTTGGTGGGAACGACCTTGGTGTGGGAATCACTTTAGGAGCTCATCAGTCAATTGGATTCAAGGTACCTTTCCAATTTAGTTTTTCCTGTACCATATCATTTCTCCAATTCAGATCTAATTCATAGAGAATATTTTCAGGGTATTTTATTGTTTGGAACTCCAGAACAGAAGGCCAAGTACTTGCCCCGTGTCACAACTGAAAAGCAGTTGGCTGCTTTCTGCTTGACAGAACCTTCATCTGGAAGTGATGCTGGTTCAATTAAATCAAGAGCTGTGCTTTCTCCAGATGGCAAGCATTGGATTTTAAATGGAAGCAAAATTTGGATTAGCAATGGAGGCTTGGCCGAGATTATGACTGTTTTTGCTCAAACCCCAGTCAAAGATGAGAAGACAGGTGAGACAAAGGACAAAGTAACAGGTTTTATTGTTGAGCGCTCGTTTGGAGGAGTAACCAGCGGACCAGCAGAAAAAAAAATGGGAATCAAATGCTCAAACACCACAGAAGTCTACTATGAAGATGTCAAGATTCCTGTGGAAAATGTTCTTGGTGGTGTGGGTAATGGATTCAAGGTAGCTATGAATATTTTGAACAATGGAAGATTTGGTATGGCTGCTGCTATGTCTGGAACCATGAGATCAGTAACCAAGACAGCTGTTGACTTTGCCATTCAAAGAAATCAGTTTGGCCAGCGAATCGAGTCTTATGGTACCATTCAAGAGAAAATTGCTCGCATGTCAACTTTGCAATATGTAACTGAGAGTATTGCTTACATGATCAGTGGAATCATGGACAGTGGCTCTCAGGACTACCATCTTGAAGCAGCTATCTCCAAGGTTTGTCTGCATCAATGTCTTTTCAAAATCTTATGCTTTACAGGATTGCTGACTGAACTTTGTGTTGGTAATGGATGATAAGTGTTATCTTATCTCTGTATTTAAACCTGTGTTCTTTTGGTCAGCACTGTGTATGTTCTTTTACTTTATGTTATTTTCTTTTCTTTAAGGTGTTTGCTTCAGAAAGTGCTTGGTATGTCACTGATGAAGCCATTCAGATCATGGGAGGGATGGGCTTCATGAGAGGAACTGGGCTAGAACGAGTAATGCGTGATCTACGTATATTCAGAATTTTTGAGGGTACCAATGACATTTTGAGGCTGTTTGTTGCTCTGACTGGTACGAACTTTTACATAGTTGCCTGAAGATATTACCCTTTTAACATGGTGTGCAGTCTATGACCAAAATGGATTTCTTCATTACAGGTATCCAATTTGCTGGTGCACATCTTAAGGAATTACAGAGAGCTTTCAAAAACCCTGCTGCTAATTTAGGTCTTCTGCTTGGTGAGGCTAGACGGCGGGCCATTGCCTCTGTAGGTCTTGACTCTGGCCCAGACATGGCTCAATATGTTCACCCTGAGTTGAAGCCATGCGCTGAACAAGCTTCCAAGGTGGGTTAGCAATCAATAGTTGTTTCGATTCTTCTTACAGTCTGCCTCTACCACAACATTGTAATTACAGTGCGTTGCTGACTTTGGGAGAACTATTGAATCAGCTCTAATGAAATACAACAGAAAAATAGTTGAAGAGCAGTTTGTTTTGAATAGAATCGCTAATGCATCTATTGATTTGTACACCATGGTTGTGGTTCTGTCAAGATGCACTCAGTCCCTAAATAACAAAGCTTCATCCGCACATCATGAGAAACTTATGACAGAGCTCTGGTGCAATGAAGTAAGTTCCATATAATTTATTTCATTATCTAAAAACTTCATGTATTCAAAGTGAAGCTACTAATTCTGAATTCTTCCTTAGGCCTCTGCAAGGATAGAAAAGAACTTGAAAGCTCTCTCATCAAGTGTTGAATTAGGAAACTTTGCTAAAATGTCCACAATCTCCAAGAATGTTTGTCAGAATGCAGGGCTCGTTCAAAGTAACCCCCTTGGCTTCTAAATTATTTTATCAATTCATGTCTTGTAGAGATTATGTGAAGCACAAATGAAACAAAAATGTTATCTCCATCATGAAAATTGAGATGAGACTGGTATCTTTCCTATCCTATAAATAACATTTTTTGAGGTACGAAGCTCTTAAGTCAAATGTACCTGCTTGAACTTTATCCAAGCAAAGTGAGTCTTGAGTATTATTTTACTGTGAGTCTAGAAATTTTCTCTAACTGTAATTTCGTCAAAGATTATGTTTTGTACGAACTTTTTACCTATGTTAAGTTGCTTATAGTTTCATTGCCAGCTGGCCTGGGTGTTTAATTTGTATATATTTTTCTTTCGTTTGCTTTGCTTTGGTTTCATAATTTAATTTTTTAACATCACTCATCATCATTTTAGGCCATGTCTTTAGAATGTAATTTGAAGTGCCACTCTTTTTGTTTTACAAGTAAATTTTGTTTTGTACTTGAAGTGTAGCCCGTGAAGCATTTTGCCAGAAGGTTTTAGTACTTTTGAATATATTTTTTTATTTTTTAAACTTTGTTTTGTTCTGATAAATTTATGTCCCATGTGCAAGTGAAATCAATCTACTGTCTGTGTAATTATTGGAAATATTGAATTGTTGGGTATTGCAAACACATTTCTTTAATTCAATAAAGTCAGCTGTGCAATTCCTACTTTATTTCTTTCCCTAACGTTTCCAAAAGTTAATACACCACGATTTGTTTCTGAATGAGTGTAGGCGAAATCAGTACTTCCGTCGTGGTGGCAGGCATGACTGTGACGTCACAAGCGCAGCCTAGGGGGTGTGGAGTGGGGTGTGTAGCCGTGAGTTGGTTGCTTACGTGAGTGAGGGAACATTCTAGTTTCGGCATTTTATTTTGCCTGAGTTTTACTGTAGCTTGTCGCCGTTTTGACTTTTGACAAGCCAATTCTTATAGAGGAAATGGCGCTTAATCTCGTTATCTTGTTCCTGTTGATTGCGTCCTCATTGGGCAGCTCAGATAACTTCGGTAAGTGAGGAAATTCTCCATCGGCATTTGAAATGTAAGGGGTTAGTCGTCATATACTTTACATCACTAAAATCACTTTCTTAATTGAGACATCGAATATTGTCACTTCTCTAAGCCCAATATTTGTTTGAATTCTCTTGTTTTGGTTAACTTTTGCCGTCAGCATTCACTGCTAGTTCTGCATATCAGATGTCTCAACCCTTCACTATACTTTAATGGCCTACATAAGTCAAAATCTGTCATCCGATTTTGATATGTTCCTTCCAACCCTACTCCTCTTCGACTTTTGTTTACCTGTATCAAATTTTACTTACCAGTCAGTTAAATAGATGTCTTGAATCCAAACTGTTGTAGTGCAGTTTAAAAAATTAGATAACATAAAGGGTATTCCCTTCTAAGTAAGGAGAGTTGTCTGTTGATAACTTTACAAATTGCGTAATGCTATTATTTTTTATGACTCCAGTTACTCTCATGAGTACGCCATTTGTTATTACAACAAGTTAGTGTCAAATTTTTACCTTTTTTTCCTGCTCTTTTTTGTAGGTAGTGCAAAGAATGGAGACACTAGCAGTAAGTATTTGTTTTGTCAGTTTTATTAATTTTATGAAGATATTCTCATACGTGTGTATTAGAACTTACACCATTATTTTCATAGGTAAATTACGACCCGACCACCAGCCAGTATTGAATGATTCTTCAAAGCCAGTGCTTTTGTCACCTGAAGTTTCCAAAAATGGCACTGAGACGATAACAAACCCACCCCATGCTTCCATATCAATTGGAAGCACCACCTTGAATGCTTACTCACCCCTTCCTGTTTCCGACACTTTACCTAATAATGACACCACAACTACTGCCCCTTCTACCTCAACTACCCCAATCACTCCTAACACCACTACTACTGCCCCTTCTACCTCAACTACCCCAATCACTCCTAACACCACTACAACTACCCCTCCTACTTCAACCACTCCGAAAAGCACTACTACTGCCCTCCACCACAACCACCTCACCTACCCCAATCACTCCTAACACCACTACAACTACCCCTCCCACTTCAACTACTCCTAAAACCACTACTACTGCCCCTTCCACCACAACCACTCCAACTACCCCAACCACTCCTAACACCACTACAACTGCCCCTTCTACCTCAACTACCCTCAAACCCTCAACCACAACCCTTGCGCCAGCCCCGGTGCCAGATCGTCACTTTGATGGCCCAAGCTTCATTGGTAACTTTTTTTAAAATTTATTTGTGTGCCTAAGTTTTAAATGTTATTATTTAATCTTTTCTTAATTTTTTTCCAGGGGGTATTGTATTGGCTCTTGGAATGATGTCAATTGGATTTGTTGCCTGGAAGTTTTACAAAGCCAGACATGAACGCAACTATCACACTCTGTAAGCTCCTTTCTTCTGACTTGTTGACCAGCCTCTCGTTCTTAAGATGAATACTTGTCACATTTTCTGAAGGAATTGAGAATCTATCAATACGGGTGGCTGAATGATGTACACCAATAGCTCTTTTATTTGGAAATTAACCCTTCAGATCCATAGCTTACTTTATACCTATTTAACTCAAAGATGTATTTGTTCTCAAATGTAGGACTTAAATACCAACGGTGGTTTGAATGGTAACACATTATAGTATTTTTGTCAATTGGGAATGTGATGCAGTATTTTTCTTACGGTACTCCTAGTAGTTGAGAATTACAGATAAGTTTTCAACATTGCTAAATTCAAAGTATCTGCTAGCCTCTTATTTCTTTGACAGTTTGGAACAAAAACTTGTTTTTCTGATTCTGTTTGTTTATAGATCTAACTTTGGAGACTCTCCTGTCATTTGAGAATGGTTTATAATTAAATTGAACTCATAGTTGACAAGCAAGTGGTTCAGCGTGAGTATTGGCACATGAGCACGAGGAGTGCATTTAATGGCCACTTATTGACTTTTTCATTTTAAATTGCTTGTACAGCTTAAGGATATGATTGGTGCTTGTGATCATTAGTGATATCACTCGTCTTTAAGACACTATGGAGTGAGCTTTCCAAGGCTTTTAGTCATATTGTCTTATAGCCCCCTCGGTGTTTCACACAGTGTCCTCTTGTCTCAAATTATCTTGCACTGCACTTTATGTCAGTCTTACTTCCTCTGATTTGTATAATTGTAATTCTCTGTGTGATATTAAATTACAAGTATCAATAGGGAGCTGGGGTTAATGGTTTAATATGTTTCCTTCCTCTTCTAGGCAGATATGAAATCAGGTTTTGTAATGGTTGGATAATTTGGCCCTGTTCACTTTGAAAACGAATGTTAGATAGACTGTGAGCAATGTGGTCCGGTCACACTGCAGTGAACCAAGGCTCATAGCGTCTCTAGCTCCAGCAAGACTGATGTTATTTAGGAATTAAAGGAATACTCATGTCTAACACGGAAGCCTCTGGTTTTGACTATTCTATGATTGATTTTGTTGTAGAATCTCTTACTTATGTTCACCATTATTGTTTTATCAGAGTAATTTCATATGGGTTTTCTACCTATACTCTTTCTTTTTGGTTGGGTATTCTAAATTATTAGTGTTATTTCAGAAATATTTGTTACTGATATCTATTATGTATACTATACTCATTCCCTATTTTCAGTTCTACATTATTTTTTGTACACTTATTTTCATTCAAAGTGAAAGATTGATCTCTTGAAACCACAAATGAGGAGCTTTATTTGAGATATGCAGTAGAGTTCATAACAATTTTAAGGATTGAAAAGTCAATCATGTTATTACTGTGAAGTGAGAGAAAGATTTTTATCACCATTGACCAAACTACGTATTAATAGAGTATTAGATCTTGTGAGCAGATGTTTAAAGAAAATACATCCTGGGGTGGAGCCCCTTCAGAAAAGGAAGTTGTCTTTCTCTGTACTGAGGTGTTCCATAAAAATTCTATTATTTTCATCTGTGGCCTGTTGTGTGAACTATGTTACTTGAGTGGTGGTTAGTTGGTATCCTAGCTTTTATTTTCTTTTAAGGTGGGTAGTTTTGCCAATTTTTTTAAGATTTATTATTTCTTATGTTTTGAATATGAATACTTTTTTATGTATTCCTTCATATGAAAGGAATGATTGGTTAGCAAGAACTTCTATGTGAGTTTAGTCCATTCTGCCTTGCAGTCAATGTCTTATACCCCTCTGACAAACATGCAATTCTCTCCCTCCATGCATGGCATATGGATTTTCTTTACTCAAACTAGAACTTAAACTTTCCTTGTGTTTGGATGGGGTGCTTGCTTTTTTGTTTTTGAGAAAAGTGCAGAATCTCATATTGAAAACATACTAGTCTTTAAAATCTGTGGCCTCTGCTTTGTCTCAAATCAGTTGCTTCAGAACATTATGTAGTAAGGTAAAGTGCACCTTGTTATGGATGTCAGCTGTGACCATGCACTTCACTCCCAAACCTGCCTCTTGCACTAGTAGATGAGTGTCAAATGCAACAAATATACTTGGTCAACTTTAATTTTTCAAATGTTATGTTATTGTGTGTATAGTTTCTATCTGTTTAGAAACACAACTTATTTTTATGTGCCACATGACTAAGGTTTTCACAAATCTTGCTCAAAAATGTCCTGAGAATTTTAAGCTGTGTTTTCTACTTACTCTCCAGTTCATTGTAAAGCCTTAGATAGAGAAGTTCAGTGGTGGTTCTCCCACTATACTCTTGTTTGATGTTTGTCTAAAAATGGATTGTTTTGTTTGGCTGTATTATTAGTTACTCAATTTTATTTTACATTGTCTTTATCTAGATGGAAGATAACATCTATCATAATCCATTATAAGTTAGGGATACCAGATGTCCGTAAAGCCAGTTTAATTCGAATCGCCCAACTCCTTAGCAGTATAAACTATAATTTCTTTTTCATTTGTAGTTACTGAAGACTTTTGTTTTTCACATTTAAGAGTCAAAATGATGTTTCTAGAAACACATTTTAATTTTCATATTTTTCATAAATTTTTCTTTCTAGTGCTGACAAAATTTCCAATGGAGCATCCAATAGTAATTTTTACTTTCATAAGCAGCTTCTACTTGTATTAGCAACTTGCCTAAGCTCAAGGTTAATTCTGACCATTTAAGAGACATACTGGGTCATAGAAGTCACCAATTCCTGAAAATGGGTAAAGAAATACTTGATGTTTTGACAATACTTATAAATGTAACACCTATATTTTCAATGTATCATCACAGTACATTACTTCTGTCAAGTGCAAATGTCTCTTGCCTGTCTAGAATTTGCATGTTTCATAAACAGTTCTTGCCATTAATGCCGAGACCAAGAAGTGCTTTACAAAAACTCTATTTTCGTGGAGGAAAAGTTTCTATTAAAATAAAGTTATCTCATACAAAATGTTTTTAAAGCGATGCACTGGAAAATCACCGCTTAAGCCACATTCCTTTCTACTGTCTGTGTGTGCAGTAAGATGTGATAACCTTGAAGTCATTTAAGATGAATATGTGTGTATGATACCAAAATATTTTGATTATTTGTATTCATTGTGATTGATGTGATGTATATTTGCAGTTAACCCAAAGTGGATACTATTTGAATAAAGTAAGGAATTCTGAAAACTATGTAATACACAAAGTGTACTCCCAGCCACAAGAATTAGTCCAAATTCAAACCAAACACAGCTAGTCAGCCTAGACTCTAGCGGTCTTAGATTTAAGTCCCAAATAAATCTACACTGTCAACACAAATGTGTCCATTGTACACTTAAAATAATGGCTATAGCCTTTGCATTTTTTTACGATTTTCGGTCGATAATCGCTGAGCGAAGCGAAGCTTACTCCTGCAGGGGATCAGAAGTGTACTTGGTCGTGAGTCTGTCAGTCTGTTCGTCTGTGTTAGCCGGTTCTCCTCTTAAAGTATAGAAGTAATCGTTAAAAGCGGTAGTGTTCCGTTATCTACTAATTTCAGCGCTATTATATTTCTCCAGACTTTTCCTCTAAATGGAGTTTGAAATATTGAAACGTTTAATGTAAACTTCACTCCGGAGAGGTTGGCAACGAAAGAAGTTAAGTGGTAGCGCCACCTAGCGGCCGTGTGCGAACTATACGTCACGACTGCCCAGCCAAGCCCCGTGTCCACTTGGACGAGGTGTCCACCTCGATTGTTTACAACATCAAAATTAGAAATTTAAGTGTCAGTTGGACGAAATATACTGTCTCAAATAGTTTTTAGAGTGGTGGTAGTCGTCTCACGAAGTTTCAAGTGTCGTCATTTTGTAGAAGTGTGTGTACGAGCTAGGCTGGAGTGCACAGTCCTTAACCTCCATAGTTCTAGGTACGAGTGATTTGTCGTGTGTTCAAGTCTGAGGGGTGGGGTGGGGAGGGTAAGTGCCTCAAGTTCTTATCAAAATACCTCTGATTGTACTGGATTTGTGAAATGAACGTCACGGATTGCTGAAATGACAGCCAGGATCGCTTCAACTTACTTCCGAACTTCTTATTTGGGTGAGTGACATAACCTAACAACATAAACAATGTTGTTTACAATAGAGCATCATACAGTTCTGTCTGGGAGACAGCAGAGTTGGGTTTGAGT